>JAHZMV010000106.1:0-14665 GCA_027743765.1 Coecobrya sp. COE2
CTTTCCTAAGAAGTAACAACAAACCAATTTGACCGATAAATTTAAAGCCTCGTTGGGTTTATTTTGATTTGCCGACAAATTACAAGTATTTCTGATTTAGCTTAAGAGTGTTAGCGTTACATGGATATGTAATATGTATGTAATTTTGCCGTGTTACTTCCCGCTTCCCACTGAATTCCACTTAGGAACATTTTCCCATTGTCCTTCTACCGCATGCCAGCGTGACACAAGCATAAAAAACAACTGACCTGGAGTGACCTTTTGGCTAAAAATAAAATGCAAATATCAAAATTCTCATCAAAAATGAATTAGCAGGAAAGATCTAACGGTAAACGTGTAAAGAACTAAACGGTACTGCAAGAGAAGAGTATAAATAGGTAAATCTACTTTCACATATTTCTCCTTTGAGATACGTATTGATTCCAAAAAAGACCTTTTCAGGCATCAAGGCTTTCGGTATTTTATTTTTATAAACCTGCTTAATGCGTCTGTGGGCTCGCTTGCGTCATTCTCAGACAGCTTACAGTAATTGCTTGCCATTAAAAAGGGATTGAAGAGTATATAATAATAATGACATAATGTCATGTCATTTTGTACTAAAATTTGACTAAAATCTAATTGTAAGATAAATTAATTTCAATGTTACTTATAAGATAATGAATATATACACTTCTTATTGAAATGTTGAATGAATGTAATTAGTAATAATCTTCTTAAGGCGTAAGAAAAAATTCTTTCACGTGACTCAGAATTCAAAGTAATCTTTAATCAATCATGTAACCATCAATGTACAGTAGTAGTTTCATATAAAACTGTTTATTTAGGTAAATGTAACATGATTATTCATTCAATACGCACACATTTTTGCAACGTCTCTTGTTCCTGTCTTATTTTTACTCTTCACTACATCCATAATACCTCCATTCTCAAGCACGAAATAAAAAAAAATCGCTATACTGCCAAACTATCATATCATAAGCACGATATAAGTGAAAGTCAGCGTCGCTCCGTCTACTACGAGCTGCGCTTCGATTATGAATATCCATACTTCTATAAATTTCATTCCGACCCGAAACATTCTAATAGGTAATGAATCTGTCTCCATTATGATTATTATAGTGCCATGTTTACGTTACTTGAGAGTGCATTTAGATCAAGCTGAATAAAAACAAAAAATAAACCACATTCAGTTTACTTTCTACCTATGTAGACATTAGAGCTATTTGAAATGTTACTTTTTTATATTCTATAAAGCATATATATAGTTTTTTTAAAGTGTCAACCAGCCACCATGCTGAATTTATTACAGCAATGACAAGTAACCTTGACAATGCTTGCAACTTGCTTTTTCTGCTCCACTTCTTTTAAGAAACTACATACATACATTATAATAGCCATTAGCCTCCTTGCATGCTCATGTTTTTTTTTGCTCAAGACAGGAAGGAAGCAATGAAATTTAAGTTTGACGTAGTCATCATAATATAAAAAAATATTATTGACAAAACACAACATCCATTTGGCATCCTCCACTTGCGACTTTGCTTGGGCAATTATCAGATTGCGTTACAACAATGTGCATGCAAACATTACTTACTACGACGTACTATAGCCGTATAGGAAACGGTTGTAAGTTGTAAAATTGCATACAACGTTGCTTCTGTTAAATTACTTGCCGTCAATACATATTATAAGCCAAAAGACAAACTCTTTTTGGTTTTGTAGACGGCTGTAGCAAAAAACTAAACCGTTATACCACACACTTCCAATTCATTCTACATGGACAGATGAAAATGTCCTTCACACCAGTCGTGCTGTTTTACACAAAGTTGCGTGCATTCCGTGTAATATTTTTTTATAACATTCAACATTGTTCCAAGCTGTATAAAATTTCGATCGTCTCCTCCATATAAACTACCTACCTATATATGCACGTTATAATACTGTAGAGTACACGTTGCGGCGCTTTTTAACTCGTTTTCCCAATCCAATGTCATTATACCCAACCCAAACAGAACATCTGATATATGTTACAAGCTTGGCCTCGCACTAGTCAAACTTATCGTGTCATGCTTGCACACTAGTAGCCGTTAAAACGGCAAAAATATATTGTTTTCTTGTATAAAATAATAACATTAAACATTTTGCGAGGAGAGTTTCTCCTAAAATTCACATGGCTTATATAGATATAAGAATAATGGTGTGTGATAACCTTCGCATGAAGCTCACACGAAAAAACAAGTGGTAGACACAAGTATTTCGAAGACGAAACTACATGATGTGCTAATGGCGATATTATATTGACTTTTATAGTCGACCGCACGGTTTTGGTATTGCCACAATTACCATTAAAGTCATTCTAGAGTCGGCTACTATCATACATGATCTTCGTAAAAAGTATCAGAGAAGAAGTGTGTCGTGCGAGCATCTTCTTTTTAGACCAAATTAAAACCGCTGTTGTAGGTTAATGATAATGCAACAGCAGCCGAGACCTTGCGCTTTATTATTGCTTACCTTTTTTACTTGGCCATAATAATAATATGTTCATCGAGTACTATTATGGCTTTCAAAATTTACGATTCGAAACCGACTTGATAAATGTATTACACTGTACCAGTTCTGTGTTCCATCTCGATATCCCAATTCATTTGACTTGACGGTTCCATAAACAGTGATGTAGGTTAAGGGAGTTTTTAGTAGTGTCAACCAACCTTTTCCTTTCAGTCTAGTCAGATCTTTCGTGCTGGCTAGACGGAGAGGAAACTGTGATTGTGCAATCGAAGGAGCAAAAGCTACTTCCTATCCAGAGCCCGTCTTACTTACAATAGATTTGGTTGTTTCCGTTAACGTTACATGTAGAAATTTTTGTCAGAAACTCCCTTAATAATAGTTCATTATGTTCATCTGATCTTTCAAAGTAGGTTCTATTCTCTTTATAGTGTGATTACTTGAAAGCATAAGAATGCCACTCGCCACGATTAATTCGCGAAGTGTACTAGTTCCCGATTTCTTAATTTTCCCCATCCTTACCCACTCATCCCCTGTTGAAAGTAATAATGACACGGACACCGAGTCGTGTAAAAGCAAAGATGAAATAGAAAGCATGCATCCGTTATGCGTTTCAACGGTAATTTTCCATATAAAAAAACCATAATTACTCACAAGAATTATTGCTACTTTTTTTACCCATGTCATAATGTATGCTAAATTCTTTCCTTATGTACAGATACTGCACAGGGTATTCAGTTATCTTTCCTTTTGGCAGCAAAAGAAATGCCGACTAGTCTGTCGAACTTGGAACGCTGAGCTGCTTCAGTTGATGCGAAAGCAAAGCAAAGTAAACTTGACAAAGCTTCTTTTGTCTTCGTCTCTCCCGTCTAATCACACTTTGTCATCGTCACTGCCATCCATACTGCCAACTTTACAAAGTTTGAATCTCCTTTGCACAAGTTTCATCATTGAACATGAGAGTCAGGACATTGGAGATTTACTCAGGGAATCTAACCTCATGATAAAATACATAGAAATACGAAACATATCTTGGGACCTGTCCCATGTCCAAAAGTACATACTTCAAGAACTGCCATATTTAGAGGAACTTCGTATTCCAATCCAATGCGCTCTCCCTAATCCAACCTTGCAACAGCAGCAAACTGAGGTGTCCAGAAGTAGTCCAATTATCACGGAGCAATACCCAAAATTGAAAATAATTGTTGTAACGTACACATTAAAGGATTTGCACATTTATAGCAGACAGGATACTCACATCAGCTCCCTGCTAGAAATTCTCCAGGCAGCTCCCAACCTTGAGGAGATTTATTACCCAAATATCGTCCAATTTACGTCACCCTTTGAAAATCCAGCGAGAGTCCTCTTTAAGAATATAATATACAATGGGAGCATGTCACTGAGTCGATTGACAAGCCTGAAAATTGACACATTTTTGAGAAATGAAGATTTGTATTCTCTTGCAGAGAGGAATCTCCCTTTGAAGAGTTTGCAATTGACACTAACGCCTGATATTGGATGTGATGATTTGTATGAGCTCTTGTACAGCGTTGAGAGAACGTTACAAGTTCTCACTTTCACTTTTCGTGATGGCTTCCGGCTGTGCAAAAAGTTTCCTCGTTTGGCAAACATGAAGAGCATGTCTGTAATAATCTGGAATGGCTACCTGAACAATTTGGCGGAAATAGCAACATTGAAAAATTTGGTTGTCGTTTTGATGGAAGTTGATTCAAACATGATAGCCAGTGGGAACATTGAAGACGAACGAGGTACCACACCTACAACTACAGGCTTTGCTGAAAGGTCGCAAATAAACCAGTTGGAGATTCATGCCGTGTCAAAAGGGACAGATCCTTTGGTCATTAAAACAATTAGATTAAGCCCGTGGCATTTGAAGCGACTAACTATTGATCATGCGACTGACCAATACTTGCGTGTCATTTTCCGTTCTTTACGAATGCTGGAAGAGATTTGTTGTACTTTATGGAGACTGGACAGAGTCGGGATTGACTGGAGTACCAAAAGAATACTGTAAACTGGACATTGCACAGAGGGAATTTTATGCAATGGGACTGAAACAATTTCCTGGAATCTCAGATCTAAAATGTAACTACGTGGCACGATGATCATTAAGGAATTTAACACAGAGGAATAATCCAGTTAATTTAATGAATATATTTTGAATATGATTGAATTACAGATCTGCGGAATTTGATTTTGACTGGCATAATTACAGACATCTCATTACTGTTGGGTGTTACCAAATGCAAAACAATTAAATCCTTGGAACTTATTGCCCGACGATATTCCAAAGTAAGTTTATAACAATCAGATTATCCATTCGTCAATAAAAATCATTAATTTACAGAACAATGCATTTCTTTTTCTTTCTTAAGGTGTCTGATGTGTCTGTAGCCAAAATTGCTGATAATATGGATCTCCATTATTTTCGAATGACAAATTTCACTCCCAACGTTAACATTACAGAGGAAGGAATGCGACATTTAAAAGACAAATTCTCAGGAAGGGAGCTTTGCATTAACTTCTAGACTATCTGTGACTTATATCACTGCCGTGAAAATATTGATATTACCTTTATCTAAATAGTCTTTAAAAACTGATGAACCCAAGAAACAAGAAAAAAGCTTTGCATACCATAATTAATTACATGTCATATTATATGCATCGTTCAAAACTATAGGTGTTCAAGCGAAATGCAGTGCCTATTTTATTGGCTTAATTACAAACGACAGGTACTAAAAATTCATAAAAAAATCTATAATTCTTGATACGCTTTTGAGATTACTAAATCATAATCATAAATTGCAACTGCCCTGTAGGTGTGCTACATTTTGTTAAAAAAGTACAAGTTTTACTTAATTTTTATCTCTGTAAATTCTGCTCAGCTTCGATCGTTACACATACTCTTTATGTGCTCTAGTATGCAAATAATTTGTGCTTTTTATTTAGTTCTTAAATCTTTATACTTATAAGCTAAGTTTAATTTTAATCATATTTCTGTCTATAAATTAATTTATCTTTGTCAAAAAATGATAATCTGAAAAATAACGATTACACTGCCNCTGCCCTGTAGCTGTGCTACATTTTGTTAAAAAAGTACAAGTTTTACTTAATTTTTATCTCTGTAAATTCTGCTCAGCTTCGATCGTTACACATACTCTTTGTGTGCTCTAGTATGCAAATAATTTGTGCTTTTTAATTAGTTCTTAAATCTTTATACTTATAAGCTAAGTTTAATTTTAATCATATTTCTGTCTATAAATTAATTTATCTTTGTCAAAAAATGATAATCTGAAAAATAACGATTACACTGCCATGTCATTCTCTGAGGTTTTCTAGCAGAATAAAACATGCTAGCAAAAATAAATTATAAAAAAATAATTAATTATTGCTGCAACTTTATTTTAATCATTGGACTTGCATAATATTATAGCAAAAAGATTTCAGCTTTCTCTAGC
The DNA here is from genome assembly GCA_027743765.1 of Coecobrya sp. COE2. NCBI lineage: Eukaryota > Metazoa > Arthropoda > Collembola > Entomobryomorpha > Entomobryidae > Coecobrya > Coecobrya sp. COE2. The sequence continues at coordinate 5,985 of JAHZMV010000106.1, forward strand.
CCCCCCCCTCCACATGCAAGAATCCAGAGAGAGCATCTTTTAGGAAAAAACGGGGACAAGTGCGACAAGGGCACAAAGAGCTTTTGCCAGCTGTTTTCGAGCATGTATCACTTCAGATGCGGCAGTTTGTTGTGACCTTGATCTAGTAAGTTAACTGGTCAATTAATTGGCAATTTCTGTAACATTTTCTTTTTAATTTGTTTATCTGCTAATTATTCAGTGAAAGTGCCTTAATCCTATATAAGTAGAGGATATTTAATAGTGTGGGTGGTAGTTGTTGTTTGTTTGAAGTGAGTTAAAATTACAAGGAGCGTGGTTTACACAGCTAATCCAAAAGTGGTAGTACAATTAATTAGTAATTTAGTAATTTTAAGACCGACCGGAACCACCGACCATCGGTGAAGGAGAGAGGTAATGACTTGATAATAATACAGACAATAATTGTGATTTATGTATGTACTTGCATTAAATGATTATAGTTTTAAGGAAGAATCATTATTGCCAGATAGTATGCATAAAATATTCATTAGTTAAAAATTGCATCTACGACAGAGATAAGCTTATGACAGTTGAAACTTCAAATTGATAAGAGAAGGGAATTGATTGAAAGGTCAAGGGAAAAACTGGTTGTGTAAGTTGGTTTTAAAGTTATGTCATACGCATCTGCATCAGTTTTTTAATTGCGGCGACTTGAATATTTGAAAAGTTTATGCATTTTTTAAACAATGACTGCGACTGTCATGAATAAAGCGTAATTTCACTTTTATTCAGTGGGGAAAGGAAGGTTACGATTAAATTAAAAGATTTCAGGTGGAGGACTTTCCATAAAGGAGCATTTTTAGTACAATTTGAATTGGTTTTCAAATGTTGATTGAGTTCTCTAGCCCTCATACATGACATCTAAGTAGGTATGTGAATATTGATCCAGTATTCGTGCTTATCAGATATAAATACACAATGTTAGTCAGTTTAATTGGAAATTGGAATACACAAGTCAATGACAAAGTACGTAAAGCTGATTACTGATACGCCCATTCCTTGATTGAATTACTGATCACATGATCGTGACGAGGAGGTATGTAGTTTACTAGAAAGAAAGCACGAGTTCATTTGCCCTGTTTATTAATGAGACAAGCATTGATGTTTTTGATTACATTACATTTATGACGTTGACTGTTCCCTCGTGTGCATGACGTACTTAACTAATCAACGGAAATGATTAGAAATGAACTCTTTTATTCAATTATGTATAATACGATGCAATTTTGAGTTTAATAGAGGATTCATGATGATGAGACTAACTAAAATATCTTTAGTTGCAGTCGTAGTTTTTAAGTTACAAACTGTCACTCGTGCTCACTTTTTACTCCTGTTTGTTTGTTCATTAACTCCTAGAAATTTATCGCTGGATACAAATGGCATGATGATGACTGCTTAATATGCTTATTAAATTAAATGCACGTTATAGTTATGTTTATGCTCTGAACTGAACACTATGGAATACCAGCATTAACTATATTTGGCAAAAAGGTATATGCAAATATTTAAACACTTTTAATTAAATGTGTATGTCATAGATTATTAATATTACACAGGTTTGTATTTGTATGTATGATTAATAGATTGTGTACTTAAATACGACACTGCGCAGCAAGAAATTAACGAAACCGATTTTCTGTACAAAATGTGCAAATATGATGCAAAATATTATAGTGGACAATAAAAGCGTATGAACCGTTATGTACGTAGATATTTGGTATGTCTGATGGAATGGAGTCACTTTGTATTTATCTTTCACTTCAAACTATCATTTAAAAGGTATCTTATGGATTCAGAATTCACATTACATTCGGTACTTACTTTGGGCAATTTCTTCTATGGATCTTTTTTGTTACCTTAATTATAATTATAAACTATCCAGTAATTTGTGCCTTTCTTGGCACACGTTCTTAGCACATGCATGGAAAGAAAGAGATTAGAAGAAAGCACATACGCTGCTGCATTCATGGATTTATGACCCATGAGTACTCTCCGACGGAAAAGTCAGAAAATGAAATAAAGTGGGCGCTTTATTGTCCTTTTGTTGAGTTTAATGTCAATATTATCGTCCTCAGAGAGTATTGCTACATTAACTCAACAAAATAAATCAATATTTAGTACATTATAGTGCAGTACCGTGTATTACCTACATTTGCATACCTATATAAGTATTATATCCAAGAGAAATAGAAAAGGTTAAATATTGAATGTGTAGTGTGTAGGTAAATATACCTATGTGGTATTCCTTTCCAAGCGACAGACATTACCATATATGACCTATATTATAGGTTTGTTACATTATTGGAGCGTAATGAATGTTTTAATGTTTGCTTTTCCAATCCCGAAATCCCAATTGACATTCTCAATCTCAATATTTCCAAAGCTAATGCTAAGCAAAATTGCCCACTTTCACCGCAATTTATATGTCATGTCATGTCCAAAAAAAGTATTGGAGCTGTTGTGCTGTTGTGTGGCTCTAAAAAGGCAAATATTTTATTTTTTTCCAAAGTAGGCAGATAATATGGGTGTCCTATAGTGTTACAGCCACAGCTCACAACAGGCAGCGTTTTTCATAATCGGTCAAAAATTCCCCTTCTCCTCCCTGTTTGTATTTTGTACCACCATTACGAATCATTATACATATTATATTTATTAGTATCGCACATCGAAAATATTCCTTCCGTGAAGTGAATTTCAATTTTTCTATATGAACCCTTCTAACAACAAATCGTAATTACTGAAATGTTAAATATTAAAGATTTTCCAGTTTTTAGATAGCTGACCTGCAATAGACAGCTGAAGCACCTGGCTATCAGTCGATAGCGTCACTTGCTTTTCGTAATATTTGACATTTCTATTCTAAGAACGCAAACGTCAAATCCAAGCCTTTCTGGCATGCTATAAAGATGCAACGGTTTTATGAAACGATGTTAATAATAAATTGACCGGAGCATGCATGAAAGTTAAATGAGTTCTGTACATAAAATATGATTGCAATCTAATATCTAGCCCAAAATCTCGTAGGCGAAAGTTTGTATTTTTGTATTTCAATTTTTAGAGTTAAATTAACTTAACTGCTTCTTTTGTTTGTTAGGTTTATGACATAAGCTATATGTAATACTCAATATTATAGATAATAGGCAATAAACGGTATACATTTTTATATTTCTTTTGCTATTATTTAGTAGGAACAAAGTGAAAAATATGAAAATGGAATTGGAAAAGAAGAAAATGGTCTATAATGTGGACTAACAGTGATTGATTACAGACTGTTTGTTGCGGTATTAGGTTTCCAGCAAATATGATTTTTGTAGATATATATTTTTTATTCCATAAAATTGATGAAACTTGCCGAAGCATTTTTTTAAGTTGAAGCAGGTGTAGGAGACGAACTTAACATTACTTTCTCCCTTTCTCCGGGCTAGTTCTACAAGTTCTGTCGTATTGGATTTTTTCCGTTTGCACGAGGCAAGAAGGTTCTATTACTATTCATGTTGCCAATGTTCATACTTTCACAATACTGATGCAAAAACTGGATTACCGTACTATAGCTGTCACTTTAGTATTTCCATTTGTATTGTTGACTGTCTACCGTCTATGTCAACTGTCATCATTCACTTTCTGTTGATAATAAACTCGACAAAGTGACATGAGCAGAACAATTTTCTTGACGACTTCCACAAGCCAAGTCGAGACTTTTGTAGTTTATCATTACTCGTTTGAATACATTATGCATGTACATAGTTTATCAACCTTCGGCGCTACTGCGCTGGAGGAAGCTCCAGTAGTCTAAACCTCTATTTTCACTACTATATTTTATCATATCAATGCAATAGTAACTTCAGCCTATTGGATGGGAACAGACAGTCTTCTGCTGGAATGGAATGGTGACAGTTTTACCTGTTGGCCACCTGCCTATAAAATATAAACTTTTTCATATTAATAAAAGTGACAACAGTCACAATTCAATTAGGTTTAAAGTTAATAAAGTCTTCCAGGTGGATCCCATTTGAATGAAACACCCCAACAAAAAAGTGTAATTCTCAAGTATTTAACAGCGTAATTTGTTTAAACAAAAAGTAAAAAGTCATTCATTATTGTGCAATCTCATTTTTTGCGTTAGTGTCAGTCATCACATCATAGTTGTAGATTCGAGCATGTTTTGCTTTGTTGGGAATTCTACAGTTTTGCAAATGGTCAATAGAGCAACACATCAGAGTAAATACATAATGTGATGAAACTTGTATACAACTCGGCCCATTTTTTCAAATCATGTGAATGTGACTCACGCAGTGCTGTGTAGTTTCTTTTGTGCGCATTTATTATTATGACCACGCGATGGGAAGTAGGGCTAAAAGATATGGGTATGGGGTACACATCTATTTATTATATTACCTTTAGTTATGTTGTTGTATAGAATATTTTTAACCTATGATTTACATACTACACTATGATTAGATTGCATCTCACTCACATTAATGTATATCTCCCTAACCTTGTACTTGTCCACTTTTCTGGATTCACTTTTATTTGTGTGTACTACGTAGGTAGTAAGTATATAGGTATCAAATATATTTTTTCGTAGTGTTTGGTACTGGGATTTTGGAATGTAATGATTGCATTGTAATAATAATTTTTTATTTGTTTTTTTTTCTTTTATGTTCGGTATCTGTGTACCTACCTCTGCTGTTGCTGTACTATACGTTGCTCCAAATGCGCTACTACTCCGTATCATCATCTCGTCGTGTTTTTGTTCCACTGCATGTGAAATTATGATTTTGGACTATGGACTACACGATATGACGATGTTGATTTTTCAATCAACAAAACGTGCCAATGAAATGCCTACTTGAAACAGACAAGACTAAATGAATCTTCGGCCACTCTTGTCATTTGCATTATCATCATCGTCTTCTAGACTTTTAGTTTCAGTAACAAATACGCCAAGAAGCCACATTAAAGATATCAGTAGTCAAAACTCGATATTTAAAAAGGGACTCTTGGGAATATCCATAATGGGGTGCAATTCGTCGTCGGCTGTTAAGCCTGTGAACATGGTGAGTCATTAACTTTTCCCTATCTTTTTCTTAATTTCTTTTAGTATATCTTTCTTCACACTCTTTCGTCTGAGAAGACAAATGGGCTAACAAAGCCACAAGCTGAAACCGTCTATGTTGAGACTTGTGGTTGTCTTGCTTTTGCTGTTGGTGGTGCTGTGTGCTGTTGTTGTAATCGTCTTCGTATCAATCTTTTCGCCATTCTCGGTACAATTCTGAATTGACTAAAAATGCAGTCGTTAAAACAAGGTGTTAAAAGTTTGTTTGGGTTTTCTGAAATTAAGGACATGGGAGATAACTGGAAGGATGCTAAGTCAGTTTATGACTTTAGCTACGTTGACATTGATGGGAACCCTCAATCTATGGAACGATTTAAGTAAGTACCATAAATAATTTAAAGCTATGACCTTCATTACAATTTCTATGCAATGTCTTTAGTTCAAAGCTAACGTTTTTTAAATGTTTTAGGGGTCACCCTCNTAACTGGAAGGATGCTAAGTCAGTTTATGACTTTAGCTACGTTGACATTGATGGGAACCCTCAATCTATGGAACGATTTAAGTAAGTACCATAAATAATTTAAAGCTATGACCTTCATTACAATTTCTATGCAATGTCTTTAGTTCAAAGCTAACGTTTTTTAAATGTTTTAGGGGTCACCCTCTGCAAGTTATTGAACGTTTTGGACCTCCATCAGATCCAATGGTAAATTATTTTACAATCAGCCGAATTGACTTTCACATTCCCTTTTACCTTAACGTGTCTATTTACTCATAAATGAAATTTGTTTTTTTACAGGAAATGGAGAAAGATATTTTGAAGTTGATGTAATTCCTTGCTGCTTCGTGAAAGCACTTCCTGCCTTTATTTCTTCAACGTTTGTCTTCTGCAAGTCCTTATCTACCAATTTAAGACTGTGGGGGCTTTCATCAAGTGGAATTTTACCAAATTCCTTGTGGATAAAGAAGGGCAAGTTATTGAACGTTTTGGACCTCCATCAGATCCAATGGTAAATTATTTTACAATCAGGCGAATTGACTTTCACATTCCCTTTTATCTTAACGTGTGCATTTACTCATCAATGAAATTTGGTTTTTCTACAGGAAATGGAGAAAGATATTTTGAAGTTGATGTAATTCCTTGCTGCTTCGTGAAAGCACTTCCTGCCTTTATTTCTTCAACGTTTGTCTTCTGCAAGTCCTTATCTACCAATTTATTATTTTTTTTCTTCATTACGCAACTCTCAAACAAATTATATTTACAATTAGTCATTTTCTTCGTCGCAGTATATACGTTAGTATTATAAGAAGCTAGTAATTGTCATCACCATATCATGAACTGAAAATATAACAGGATAGTTTGTGATGGCTAATCTGTAAACCATTTTAATGGCTGGATCTGCCTGATATATATTTCGCTAGACTGTTGTATGTTCGGTTTAATGGGTTTTGGTGTGCTCGATTGCTAGCCTCTAATGATAGGGAAATAAAGAGCAATAAACGAAATACGGAAAAATATTATATTAATACATATTATGTTGGAAAATGTGTCTTTCTTTGTGTCGTCTATCAAAACATATATCTAATAAGTTTTATGTCATATTTACTAAGGCATTTGCTCATTGTGTGTTCGTTATCAGATAACTGATTCTAGATGTATTTAAATATGTATGTAAGTATTTGTATTCTCTAGGACACCCTTTTTACAAAAATGAGTGTTCATGTAGTTTTAGGTTGGTATGTTGTTCTCATATTTACCTATGCATATAATACTTTTCATCACTTACATTTGAAGGACAGCATATTCATCGATTTCAATGATTTCCTATATCGTCGCTATCTGTAGTGTACTCTGGTTATTTTTTAAATATTTAAAAACTATTGATAGTTAATTTCGCCTTCCACTAGTTTGCAAATATCTTCTACAGTCTACACCTGTTTTACTTACATGTCCTCCATTTTGCTTTGGAAATGTACAAATCTCAGGTAGGATTATGGTGATGTGAACGAAGACTATTTTCTTAATTTATGTCGGGTGTTCAATAATACCTTCCAATAAACGAGGACGTACCTTATAATATAAACGAATTAGGGAATTCAATTGCTTATGGTATTACCGAGTGTTAGAAACTCCTCAGCAAGTCAACAATACAAACTTAAAGCTACGTTGTAAAGTTGTATTTGTTTCCGTACACAAATTCCGTCGAATTTAAACAAAACATCATTCTATGTAGTTTACAATATTATGAAAATTTTCGAGTTACATACCTATGAGAAGCGCCACTATAAAAAGAGAAATCGGAAGGGGATTATTTGTTCAAAATGTGTCAAAGAACACAAGAACCCGGCCTGTCCGAAAATACAACTGTTAGACAATCTAACATCTTACAAATAAAAAAAGTGTGTGCGTGTGTCACGTAGCAATTTTAGTTTTTCTATAAAATTGAAATAGCTGTGCTGAGAATTGATGGCATTCTTGCAGAATAGGTATATTGTTAACATAATAAACTTTACATTAATTTTCTTAATTAATCACTTCAATTTGTTAACAATTATTAACTTTTAAAATCAGTCAAAGGACTTAAAATTGAAACTTTGATATTGTTTAAACTCGTGTAATTATACCCAAACGGTAGAATATCTTGATTACCTTAATTTATTATTTATTAGTAAATGACGATTTAATTATGCTAATTAGTTCGTAGTTGTTAAGTTTTGAAATAGTCCAATTAATGTAAACAAAATATATGGCTATATCAAGGTAGCCTTTAACGTACGTATTGATCATAAAGTGGTAAAGCATGTCAATTAGTTTAAATTAATTAGTTATACTATTCATTTGGATTCAAATAAAGTTAATTAATTGCAGTGTTCGAGTAAGTGGTTAATAAGTTTTACCGGTTTGATACAAATGCCATTCAAAAATATTTTATATGTGCAAGTATTATAGCCAACCAACGTGAACGATTTGAAAGTCAATTAGTGTTAACTAATTACAATAATTAACAAGATAATTAAGCCAATATCGTATTTAACGGTTTGGTATGAATAAAGGTGTTCAAATAGTACTAATCCACCAATTTTCAGTTCATATAAACGATTTTGAAGGTTAGCTACTGTTAATTAATTAGCATAATTAAATAGTTAATTAAGCTAGAATTATATTTAACAATTTGGGTGTGAATATTCGTGTCTAATAATAACGCCTCGCTTCAGCTAATTTGTAGTAGAATTTACAAAATACGCTCATCACGCATAAGACTAGTGGTAGCTTCTACTTGACGGGTCAATTTCGCCTAGTTTATAATAAAAACAAAATTTTCGGACAGGCCGGGTTCTTGTGTTCTTTGACACAAATATAAACTAACATTAACATATATCACTTATTATGCTGTGACGGTACATGGAATTAATACTTTCTGAAAATGGCAACTTTACTCTTCCATTTTGATTAGTAAAGGTACTACACAGTTTCATGTTAGAAGAAAAATAATACATAATATGTATCGACTATCGACTGACGTTTTACGGAATAATGTTATTTTTAAATACGTTGGTCAAGTTTATTCAACAATTTTGTAGGACA
>JAHZMV010000107.1:0-26678 GCA_027743765.1 Coecobrya sp. COE2
ACATGTCATGTTATGTTTCCAGATAGCGTGGTGGTAAAAAGAGAGTACTGCATAAATTGTCTTCTACTTTCATTTTCATGCTGCTTTAGTAAATGCTTGCTTTGCTGATTTCATCAAAATTTTAGTAAAATTCAAATAGAGGTTGGTAAGATAATAGCAACATCACATGCATTTTATGACTATGACAAAAGTCACTCCCTATACGCATTACCCCAATTGCATCAGCACATGCCCTTGTATATCCCACACTACCATTTGGTACTGCCCATACCCTCCACATTCACATACGAAATGAGAAGGTTGACACACGTTTCTAATCCAGTCACGCAATTCACCAATTTTTGTCTTTTGAGATAAACAAAAACTAATTTTAAGATACTTATGCGGAGTACTATGTATATGGAATTAGTATAACTTTTCTTAGTATAAGTTTTTTCTATAGAATGTACACATGTCACAGTGCGTAAACCTTTCTATGAACTTCCATTGTATGTTCCTTATACGCACATACTAATTTAAAAGTTACGTACGAGACACAGTTCCATAAAACGAAAATATAAAATCTAACAGACATGATACCTGTAATGGACACACACGCAATTCATGTAACGATACAGAAATTGTCTGCTTATACTATGTAAAGCTAACGCATTTACAATTCCCCGGTTTGGTGTACAGTTTCCATTCTTCTTGCTTGCATTCATATTGATTTTTAATTTTCATCTTTGTTACCAGAAGAAGAAAAAACCACTGATTGTCTTCCTATCAACTATAGTTGCTACTTTCCAGTGATTGGTCAGTTGCTAGTTTGTGGCAAGAACAAACAAGTATTTTCTGAATGATAAGGCATGATATGCGTGATTGCATGTTTCACCGGACATTGAACATGTGAACGTGAGTGAAGTATAAATAATTTGCCTTGAATATTCTTCGCTGTTCCTACCAAAACTCTTTGAAAAAAAATCACTGTACAAAACAGAATTTTCCAAGAAAAATAGATTGTACCTGTACTCTTGAAATGCGTAATGCGCTGCGTGCCTATGTGACGCATGAAAATACGTGCGAATTGTTCAAATTCATTATTAAAAAGTTTTGCATTTTTTGTGTGAAGAAAACCAAAGAAAAACTTGAGTGGCTATCTGTTTCTATGAAGTGTGAGGTAATATGATCGTTACCTCAAGATGAGTAAACGGTACATCCCAACAAACAATAAATACATGATTTTTTTCTGATAGTGTTTCTTCTCGCTCGCTCTCGTTTTCTTTAAGAGCCATATAGGATGCACCTATGTATATCACAACTATATACCATCACTAGTTTATTAGAATGTGTTTATAAGCGCACCGAAGGAAGTATATACCTGCACACTAAACATGTAATATATCCAATATAAGATATCATTGGATATAGCCGCGTTTCCTCGCTTTTAACACACATGGGTAACCTACTTAAAAAATCCAGTCAGCTACCATTCTTGATGGAAAATTTTCCCTGACAATTCCCATGAATATCATGACGACTGTTTGCGTGCAGTACGGATAAGTTTGCATTGGGAAATACAACCTGACAAACTAATTTAGTAGTAACTTTCATTTATTTCATCGTACAAGCCGCTTATCCAGAATAGTACATAATCTTTGCGGAAATTCTACATCCCAATCGGAAGGTTTATAGTACAAACTTTGATTATAGTTTAAGAGCAGTCAATACCGGATTGAGGATTGTATCCACATCCATACATGTATCACAAGTTATGACGAATATTTCGGAAACAACGTTGTTTCTGCATGTTATGCAATTTGCATCTTATGTTTATACATTATCCACAACGGGGAACAAGTTAGCTGCAACGAATGTTAGTTGGCGAGATGAAAACAACAAAAACACGTTTTTCTTGCGAGAAAGAACGAGGACAAGGGCTATTAACAGTTTTCCTCAAGAGACGTAATTAATGAGCATTTTGTCCTTGTTTGCTAAGCATCATTTGAAAAGTAGCAAAAGAAAAAGATCACACTCAAACTAACAATTACTGTCTGCAGGCCAAAAACTTTTAAGGAAACCCAATATAGTACATTGCACTCCTAGAAAAAATGATACATTCATGATACTAAATGTTTATATAGGGAGTTATGTATGTTGGATGCTCTGGCTTGGTTGAATTGAATGCACCGACTTTGCACTCGTAGTGGTGCAACAAACGACTCAACTACACATACTAATGAATTGACCAAAAGTGCATCTGTGTAAACTTGCCTTCTTCCCTGAGAGAAAAAGGCCCCTTGCCAAACAACAGATTATTAATGATCTTGTAACAATTAAGGAAACTGTTTTTCATCTTCGATTTCTCATCGGTTTTGAGTTTCAAAAAGGAGACAGGCAACAATAAATGAAAGCAGAACGGCTATCCCATTTGTATAATACATATTATTACATACATATTTCCCTTTGTTCATGGCACTCAAGCTAAGAGTGCTCCATAAATGGAAAAACCTTCTTACCGTTTGTGGAAGAAGAGGTAGGCTGCTGTTGTAAAGACTTTAGTGGACTCGCTGCCACTGGAGAAGTCCGGTGGTCCATTGAATCTGGCATATGATGACCCTGCGACATTTCATCTCCCGAGGGATGATCTCCATTTCCACAACTGCCCATGGTAGAAGTAGCAGCCCATGGCGCCCAACTTTCCATCCCATTTCCTATACTGCTGCTAGAGCCCCCTGCTACCAGTATACCGCGGTGATGAGCTTGACCAGGGACAGTTGTTGACTGATAGGGATGAAGTTGCTGGTAGCCAGACATGGGATCCAGCTCAGCCTTTGCCACGGCTGCAGCAAGGATGGAACTTGTATCCCCATTTTCTGCTGCTATCCATTCCGCACTTGGCATTTGACTGTGATGTATATATGCATTTGAGGTATGAAGATAATCGTGCACTCCAGAGCCATACGCAACAGTGGTGACAGGAATGCCACCGTTGTAAAGGGAGTGCATGACAACTGGACTGCTTGACCTCAGATTGTCGTTATGATTATGATGTTCCATGAGTGGATGATGGGAGCGGACAACGGATGTTGAATCGCAGTAACTTGTAGAAGCCAAGCAGTTTGTGCTGCTTGTGATCACGGTGGTTGCATTGCTAGCATTACTAGCACTGGATATGTGACAGTCTCGGTTGGATTGTAATTCTGTATGTTGCTGAGTAGCGAGATCACTAATATTGTGGTGGTCAGATGGTATAAATGACTGTGTGGATATACCAATTGAATTTTGATGATTGGGGCTGCTGCCGCCTGGACTTGAGGGAGGAACATTGGATGTGCGATAAAATGCCGGTGCCGATGGAGAAAGGGAAGAAGGGTTACTCTTGGTGGATTGAACCAAGACTCCAGCATTCTGGTGTTGAGCGTATGGTTGAAACATTGCGTTTTCTTGCAAATGTGGTGACTGCTGCTGTTGCTTCTCGAGATTTTCAAGTGTTGTCGGTGGGGATGACCGTGACATTTTGGTTATTTATGACGTAATAAATATAAGTTACTAAACGAGTATTAACAGATTAAATTATGCCGGTTGCTTGTATTGTTAGCTGTACTGCACCAAACCAAGATGATGAGAATACAATGTTTTGACTTTATCTGGTTGCCTGCCACCTGCTAATCGGTGAGGTGATAGACCGATAGGGATAATACCGGGTGGAATGTGGCAGTATGAAGAATTTCACACATTTGTAACCTGAGAAAGATAATAAATTTTCAAAGTCATAATATTTCACGTTTAGCGTAATCCACTGTTATATTATGGCAGTTATTTCAATTTTTATCCCATGAAATGCATGCATGCAATTTTTACATGATTACAAGATACTACTTGCATACTTAGATTGGTATACCGGTGTTTTATGATTTTGTGTGTTGAAGGCATACGGTATACAAAGTTAATAAATAAATAATCAAATTGGTAAAATGCACAATAGATTCTATGATTGATTTACTACTTGCCAAAGAAAGGATTTACCAAAAAAAAAACCTTAGAAAGATAAGGGACTTCTTCGATACAAACATCAATAGGCTTGATCCCTAAAATCCTCCGCCGTGCATCGTCATCCTTACCATTACTTATTATATGACGTTTCTTTGTCAGGAAATGAAATATTTGCTGTGATACTTACTATTCCATAGCACAATTGCTTTTACGTGGGATCTTTTCGTTTTAAACATTATTTAAGTGAATAATGCAACGTCAATTATCCTACTTGATCTTATACCGGTACAGACTGAAAAAATGGCTTTGAGCTTTGTTAAAAGGTACGCCTTATGAAACTAAATGCTTTTTTCGCATTTATCTTAAAGTGAACGTATGTAAAATGCGGAAAAATAAAACGTGACAGTAAATGGTTATCTCCACCTAGGAGAGGAAAGCACCAAGATTCTATTCTTTCATAAAGGTCTTTCATTTCACAAAGAAAAATTGGACAGAAATTAATGGTATCTTTATCCTTGACTATTATTTACAAAAATCTTTGAATAAGTAACAGAACACTCATGATCCAGCATGTAAAATGTATCCTTATCCTTCTTTACAGTGCGTATGGTTAAATAAGTTTTTTTCTAACTTATACTATTAAACGACAATGCGACTTTTGCGACATAGCGGAAAAAGGATTTTTTGGATAGGTATGTATGTATTTATGTTTATGTTGGAAAGTAACTCTGAGAATCAGTTTGGATTCAGGTTTCAAAACAACTGAGGCTTACCGGAGAAAAGGTCCAGTTCCACTTCCCTGTGATTCCTTTAAGTCACATGCTCAGTGCAGTTTCATTTACCGTTTTCTGTAGTTTGAACACTTAATATATTAATTGTTTTGAACACGATTAGCGAATGAAATAATAATAAATCCCACACTTGTTAGCCAGCTATTTAACTAGTGGCAATAATTAATAAAAATGCTTTAGTTAAAATACTAAAAGTAGCACACAATGAACACAATATTATTATGTATAACTGAGCCGTTTGTTTGCTCTCTGTGAACAGTTTAATAAGCAGAAATTAAATATTGTCATTATACAGTTCCTTCTAAACTAACAGTGTCACCGCTTTCGGCACGAGCTTTTTAAAGACTTGAACTCTTAGCAAAATCTTCATGAAATATTCATGAAAGGTATGACTGAGATGAGTGAGTAATGCATATTTATACGTACTCTTTATGTGCTAGTCTGTGTTACCTTTCCAGTGTTTTTCGTATTTGACATATTTATGTCATGTGGAATCGTTATACACTATATTAAATTGTGGTTTACATATTACTATGACCAGAAAGTAAAATGCGTGCGTTGGTTGATTATGTGAATATGAGTGGTTACAAATAAATAGTATATTTTCAATATTGGTGATGTATGTATCTTATATACAGGATGCATATATGTAATCTCCAGATGGAGTTGTCATTGTCACTCATTTCTGGGACCGTTTTGTGGCGTGTACCTGTTCACAAAAATTGAAACAAAAGGTAAAACTAATGAAGGGAAAACCAGTCAAAATAAGTCAAAAAGTGCATGTAATAATAAGTCATGTTCGTGTGTCTTATTCAAGTCTCATCTTTACTTTACAAATGCAAGAAAGTAAAATTTACCATGTACATATCTATATGCACATCCTAACATATAGGTACATTTTACTTAAGACCAATTCTTTATATAATATCATGATTTAGACTCCTTACGAGGCTGTCGTCTGCCTGTTTATACAAAGGGAGCCAGTTTCTAAAAAGGTTTTCATTTTAAAGTGCTTGTGAATTCGTTGGTACATATTACCTGAGGAGATAACGTGCCAAAGTCTGTTTATAACGAAGATGCACTCCAACGTATCTAAGCTTCCTGTCACCAGTTGCACCTGGGCATTTTACCAATGAGAAAATGTGCATGAAAATAAATCCAGGTGACGAGTCAAAATTAATTATTAAATAAGTCACAAGTAAGTAAACGTTTTAGTAGGGAAATACATACATACATGCATACATAATGATATCTGTATTTATTTACAATTAGATTAGTTCCTTCTAAATAATTTTTAAAAAATTTCGCCCATCACTTCATAATTAGCATCAATCTCGGTAATCATTAGATGATAAATGCATAGCATAATATTATTGTGTTTTTCAATGTAAATTGCCTTTGCAGATTCAATTCAACCGTGGACAGCATCTCTCCAAAGTAATTTTAATAAAGACAAATTCCGTGAACCATGATTCGTATATTGTAATCATACACCAAACATATATAATATCCAGGTTGAAATCTCCATTTGTCACATTTCGAAAGTGATATTATGGTATCTGTTCTGTTCAGAACATGCTACAACTGCCTCGAACTGAAACAAACAAGTAATTCTTGTCTTAGTAAGTCTTGTCTTGTCTTGCAAGTCGCAGCAGTACTGATCGTCAGTTACTCATACATGTTTGCTTTTTCTCGCAAGAAAACATCTATGCACGTTATTTGTGGTTATAGTACAGTGTGCATATAAAAGTCTTGGATATCATATGAACGAACACACGAGTAAAGTGCATTGCGTAAATATAAGGGAAAGGTCACGCTTTATGAATTGCGTAAAAATAAATTAATGAGCTAACTTGATATTTTTGCCAGCACAACAACGCAGGCAAAAATTATCGAAAGGGGTTGTCTTGTCTTGTCACTCATTTATTTCATGATGGCTGCTGACACGCATGAAAGTGAAGATTGGACAGGGTTAGTAGTTGTAGATTTATAAAATTAAGTCGTTTATTTACTTATTTATAAATAAACACATGGAAAAATAAACCAAGCACGTTTAAACATGTCTCACCAAACTAAGGTACGTAGGCATTATATTTGTACATGTTATATAGTAAAACGTAAACCGTCGAGACTCGTGCCAAAACTAATAATAAGACAATGGACCTTAAAGGAAAGTCAGAAGTCTATCGTGTTGTGAGGTGTTGGTTGAAACATTAAATGTGATGTGTGAATGAGGACCCCTACTGTGTCCCTCACTTTAGATTGCTACCTTGTTTTTTTCCTTCTCATACAAAGAAAAGATGAATGCATGCTAAGCATAATACTTACTATCTTGTATATTTATAAACTTCATCCCGTGTCGTTCATGAGCCTATCTGGGAAATTGTCGAAAACCTTTTCTGATCTGTCTCTAGATAAATAAAATGGTTAAACTTTAATAATCTCTTCCTGTTTATTAGTAAAGTTCTTTGGTTTATTTCTTGATTTGATTTTTGTTCAAGTTACAGTTTACTTTTCTCATGATTTATGCTATGCCTACTAGCATATTTATATGGATTATAAATAATAAATAGGTTTAAGCACTAAAATTTTCTAACTATGAATAAATAAGGAGCACACTTCTTGTCTTCTGATAAACTAACCAATCTGTCCGTACTACGGACTCCGTAGGATATAATTAACCTTGCTCTTGACCACGCTTCGTATTCGTATGATTTAAAATCAGGCAAGGGTTCCCGAACCAGGGAGTTTAACAATTGTGCGAATACAATTGTTTAGATACAAAACTAAATATTGTGACGGAGGTGGGGAGCGGGGTATATGATAGATTCATATAGATTTTTATATGTAGTAAAATGAATATGATAGATTACCTATGCTGTTTCACGTGCCAATCTGGTGACTTAACCTAGTTAAGATTTCCTGCTCTTAAAGTACAATGAAAGAAAAGTATTATATGAAGCAACAGTCCAACTGTATACATGACATGCACAATGCAATGCAGTAATGGATTTTGGTCACATGCACAATAGTATGTATGTTTGACTTTTTGTTTGTGAGTTTTTAAGCTACTACATAGAACCAGAACACAACTAAATTGTTTTAGATTATTTTTATAAAAAATATTACGTTGGAACAAATACATTTGAGATCTGTGTGACCATGCATTTCCTTCAAAATAACAATATAGCTGTCAACTGGTCTTGGAAATAATATTACTTTTTCTCACAACTTTATTACCCCCATTTTCATTCGCAATAAATGGACCTATGGACCCTTGTTATTGTTTGTGGTATGGGTTTGTAGGTCTTAAAAGTGCTCATCGATGTACCGGTAATCAGAAAGTCGCCGTTGCTCCCTTGTGTAATCGTGACAGCTAGTCATTAAAAGTTGCTTTTCTGTCACTTACATTCAGGTGACAGAACGAAGACTTCACCTTTTGACTTACACAAACCCTTACATATATATCATACGTCTATGGATACATCATACATCCACAAATATCAGAATCATGAAAGTAAAAAATCTGTGAATGAACGTAATCTGAACCTGCCTGAGACAGTTATTATTAAGAGAAAATATGACTGGATATGAGTAAATATTGTTGTGCATACAATGAATCACAACAATTGTTTGTATAAAGTAGCATTGCTGCACAAATATAATCTAGATAGACACCTTTTGTGAAGAGGAAAAAAGACCAGGTTACCTTTTCTTGATAGGTACTTTCTGAATTTCTGAATGAAACACAAAACGCTTAAAAGAGACAAAATAGTCAATGGAGCCATCCACTTCCTTTAAAAATATCCTCATATAAACTCTGAAATATTTTATATGCACACCTAACCGAAGACTGTGAATGAGAGCAGATCAGTTCATTCTTGAAGGACGTTCATGATCATTCATCTCTTCAAACATCAGAATATTAGGTAATATTTTCAATGACAACAGCCACAAAAAGAACCTTCGTTTCGGCGTTTACAGGACAAGTGTACTCCAGCTTCGTCTTTATCAACAAATACAACAATAGTAAGAGAAAGAGATATGTATCTATCCATGCTGTTAAGTCGCAATCCTACAGATTTGGATGGGAGGATCGACACTGGTATATCTATAATACTTCACGGCTAAAATAATAGAGTCATTTAGTCTTTTAAGGCACCACACAGCAGTCGACAACAAGCTCTCCGCTGGGATTTTAGGTAGTGCTTTACACTTTTCGTGGCGCTCGCTCAGCTCACGTTGTGTCCGTGAAATATGATTTGCTTATTAATAGAATTCAATTTTATCATTAAAGCACGGCACGCGATAGTATGTGCATCCACTTTCATGATAAGCTTCCATATTTAAATTAGAAGTTCCAAGTTGAGAATATAGATACAAAATCTAGCAAATTTTAAATGATAAAAAATAAAAGAACATCCTATTGGATCTACAGTAAAAACATGAATTATTTGAACCACAATTCAATTATATCGTCGAATATATCGAGATTATTAGTGCGTTTTCATAGAAAAATAAGATGACCTTGAAGATATGGCTGCACATTGTATAATTATATGTTCTAAATAAATATTGCCAAAAATACCTAAATATAGCAGAAAAAGCTTTGCTTACATATGCAATAATTGGTTTTATTTTCTGTTGTAAGAGTAAAGCTGTATGTGTGGGATAGATGAGAACAGATCGAAGTTGTGTTGTGTATGGTGGTGTAAAACAGATTTGTCAATATACTTTAAATGATTATGATCCAGTGGTTGGTTTCTGCAGTATGCTTTCTCCTTTTTCACGCGTCAAATTTTATTGGTGCTCCGCGGTTACTTTTATCTTGAGCCGTAACTTAAACTTGATCTTGAGCCAAGTATAAAATTTGAAAAAGTGGATTTTTTATGGTGCCATGTAATAGCTAGTACTCCATATAATTATACACTAGTGCACAGAAGCCTACACGAGATATGCATCTACAGATTTGCCTACTTCGATAAAAGTAATTTTTCATTTTCATGAAATGACTTTTACTAATCCTCCAGACAGATAAATAGATCTAAAAGTCCACCTTTTCACCTTCACTAAGAACATATTGAAAAGGGAAAAACTTGACATGAGTTTGATTAAATATATTTCTCATCGAACAGTTCCTGGGAATGTGTAAATAGAAAGAAACAAAATGAGTACATTCTTATTTTTGTAAAAGTATATTGTATAAAAGGGAGAATGGAGGGGAGTACACCAGTCAGGATGCAGAATTATAATTATGTGAAAAAGTTAATTAATTATAAGACAAAGACAGAATTATCATTACAGCTACAAACAGAAAAGTATTTTTTAGATGAGGGAGGAAGGGATAAGACGAGCCTTTCGTGATAATTGGTATAAAATGAACTCATAAAGAGCTTGTTCAGAAAACAAAAGGTGAGATGGTGTGGCACTGTTTACTTGCTCTTCATCGAATCATGTATCTTATATATACCCACCGTAAATATTCGGTTCATAGCCGGGTCATTTATTGACACCGGATTATAGTTCGGTGTTTAACAGACATGATATAACACACTAACAAATAATGGATAGGAAAATAAGTTTTGTATTTGAAAATACTGGATTTATTAATTGGATAATTACGTTATATGTAGGTAAACGTGGTAGAGTGAGTAGACAATAGACAATATGTGATGAAATACTCTGAACACATCTTTAAGCATAAAATATTCATCGTAGATATTTATTCCGAATATCACGTTATATCAAAATTGTCTTGAATTGAATCAACACATCGTTCTGGTCCTGGCTAGTAAAGCAAAATTAAAAATGAATATCACCCATGATGAAAAAGGCTGAAGACAAGCGTCCTTATATTCTTCACTGTTTTCCCTGTTACATTTTCTGAAACGTTGATACATACTCCGATCTGATATGACTCATGATGTATACTATATACTTAAATAAAAAACCGAATCTCTTTGTTTTGCTTGTCTAGTATATTGAAAACAAGGTAAAGGATTGATCATCTCATCCATGTTTCGTGCCAGAGAAAAAACGTAACTCACTAAACAATCACAAAGGAATAAAGAAGATACATGCACATTGTCATATTGATTAGTATTATATCTACTTCTATATAAAAGGGTTTGATAAAGGTGGAAAAATATGCTCACGGATGAGTGAGTTTTGCTGCTACTTACATACTATGCTGCATTCAAATTATATAAGTGTACTTCTGAAATATATACATCACATGCGTAGACATATACATCTACACACAAATAAGCATAAAAGAAAATACTGATGGGATATTTTAATATGTAGAATGATAATATGCAAGAATGCATCCGCTGTCGTCGCACATACTTTTATATATTTTATATATTTTTGTTACTGGCAATAGTATTTGGTAGTGGTGGTGGGAGCCAGATAGAAAAGAGAAGACGGAGAAGAGAATTGTCTTGTCGAATGATTAGAATGGTTGGATGTTCTCTAATTTGCAGGGATTGAATGTACGAGTCAACCTTTCCTCGGAGGACCCATCCATCATGTGCCGTCAACTCCCCAAAAACTGTTTCTTTCCCTGCCCCATATGTCTCGCTCCTCCAACCAACCAACTTTACAAGACCAAAAAGGAGACCAAGTGAATAACAAAAGGGAGAAGCTTTTTCCAATAGAATTTTGCCCTTCTTCTTTTTTTACTTACTTTTATACTTGTGAAACGCACGGTGGGAGCTCTTTGAGATGCATTGTGTTTGCTCAACTTACAGTTTCGTTGGTTTTCCTTGCATGCACAAGTATACTACAATATCTTACGTATCGAGCGATTTTATGAATATACGTTTTACTGTGACATCAAAGACGGTTTTGCAAAGTGATGCAGCAGATTCATTACAAATAAAAACACGGTGGTACACAAAATTGTTATCTAGCATAATAACATGATATGTGGCGCGGCAAGGTTAGAATGAAAACATCAAAACCGACAAGAATTATACATTATATGTAACTCATTCTGTTTAAACTAAAACCGTTGGCTTAAAAGAAATTAATAAATAAAATAAAGGTGCAATAAATCGTTTCATAACAAGCTATTTCACAAAATTCCGATCTAACAATATGAACTTTAGAATTTGCAGGCTATTGGTCTTATAAATAGTTGTAGCATCATGAACTAGTCCGAGATATATTTTACAAATAATAAGCATTCAGTACTTAGTTTGAAATGTGAATGATTTTTCATGAAATATTAAAGTAAGCATCAACAATACATTTCCACTTTTATGAAGGCTCCACAAAAGTACTTTTTAAGTTTGAATTAAATTCACTGATTCCTCTTATTAAATTTGATACATTATCTGATATGTGCGTAACTACTTTACTTTATTTGTAGAGTAAACTTACGCACTTTCGAAACGGTTTTCAACCAAACGATATCTATGAGTGTAAAAAGAAAGTAGAAGACTTGAATTGGTTACTGAAATGAAAAAGGTTATAAGCCGATGTTTCTTTGGATGCTTCAGCCCTCCCTCTAGCAAGGTGGACATAATGTACTGCTATAGATGTGTTTGTGAACCAAGTCGGCCAAACTCGGTTTTGTGTTTTCTCCTGTAGATGGAAGTTGGAATGTTTCTTTTTAGTTCAAACCATTCATTCGGCTTTTAGTTTACCTATGTAATAAAAACATTGGACAATGAAGAACTGCATTGGTTAAGCTTATAATGTATGTAGATCAACATGATAATATTATTTTTTTGACTCTTTACTGCAGACCATAATATGAACTCTTTAACTTTAACTGTAAAGGCTAAGTTACTTTTGCGTATTAATAAGATAAATGATTGTTTAAGGACATAATACGAATTGATGGAGGGAGACTAAGAACGTGTATTATTAATTATTAGGCGATCCACCCAGACCATCCACATTTTATTACACAAATCAGTATATAGGTCAAGTGTAGGTAATTTTGTCAGCATATGATCATGGATCAAATCAATTGAAGCATTGGTTGGGTTGGTTGGAGTCTATCCAGAATATCTTCGAAGAATTAAATTTCACGTACATCCGTCACATAGGTATGTGCTTTTCCCTTGAATTGAACAATCTTGGCATTAATGAAAAGATCAATTTGCTTTTAATCTGCATACATACAGTAGTGATTAATATGACTAACTGGTACACAATTACTGAGTTTCATTGTACTATTCATCCTTAATTTATTGATAAAATATTATGCACTCTAAAAGTTTGACAACCGAGGTAGTGAGTAGCTGTAATATTTATTCATTACAATATGTAGTAGAAATCGATTTATGCTAAATACATTGAATTCACGAGAAAGCTAGTAAACAATTCCCGTTTATTTAGATAAAATATTTTTACGGGTTTTCCAGATCACATCAGTTACAGTTTAGCTTTTAGTCTGATTTTTTATATAACACTCGACTTTTCAAGCTAGGCAAGTTCCAGTCTCGACGACGCCAACATGCTCACAACATCATCATCATGTTCTAAATCACTGAGTTTCAGAAGAGGAAACACGGTTACTTTAGTAAAGACGGAAAATGTACATAAGCTATTGTAAAGTGAGCATGCATGAATTCAACTACACTCCGCAGACAAATCCAGCACACTAATGGACTGGGATACACTATAGATTCTCGCGAAGTTTGTCAGTCCGTAAACCCAGTCTTCCCCTCGAAAAATCAACTGAGCCTTTTTCAAACTGTTAGTTTCACTTTCTCATATACGATTATGTCCTTATAGCATTTAGTCCAGTTGGTTGAATGTTGGGGTCAAGCGTTTTTAGGTTTCAATGCGCGAGCTTTGTACAAACACAAGTCATGAATGTGGTCGATTAGATTATCTACATCAGATTAACACGAGCATTGGTTTCTCGACGGTTCTTCGCCTTACAGCATAGTGTCGTGTCAGTCAATTCGATAAATTTCAATCGAAGATGAACGTAGAGAAGGTTAAATATCTTTTCCGTGATTTCATAATTTGGCCTAATGATAAAAATATATCGGAATCAGTATTTGTATTACTATCTTCCCAAAGGGGTAGAATAACTTTCAACTTCCTTTCGTTTGCAACATTGAATGAAAATCGCTGACCTCAGTATTTGCCATTATTTTCTATCCCAAGTAATATAAGATTTCTAGCGCATCCTCCTCACTCCGCTTACGTGTCGTTTATTCGGAGTGCTGTTTGTTGCCATTTCCTACCGTAGAAAATTGCTATTTACTTCCAAATGCGGTGAATGGGAAAGCTATAACGTCATCGCTAGCGCACTTCTATTGTTAACGCAGGATGGTGACTGGTACTGGTACTGCACATAATGTACTGGTACTATATAATGTACGCTTTCATGATTTTTATTATCATTTTTGTATTGCTATATAGCTTTCTGCCAACAATTTATGTAACATGAATTATGTTAACCAATGAAATCATTATGTCCGTTTCATTTTATACCAAATACGAAATACCTTGTATTTATTTCAGATTTTATATGTTTATATTAAATGTGGAATTCAAGCGATTAAATGAAAGTTTTTGAGATTTAAGTGGAAAGTTGAAGCATGGATTGGGAATATTTAATCTGATGATTTCTAGCACCGAAAATATGGACAGATAGTCTTGACTGTTTAGTATTTTGTACAAATGTGTACATTTTAATTGATTGGAAATTTCAATAATATTAATGGGAATTGCATTTACCACAATATGTTCAGAGTAATCATATGTATTTTTCGGATTTTTCCAAAGATGAGCGAGTTCTGCTCACTCAGGCTCATTTGACGAGCATTAAATTTCGCGAATTCAAGTAAGTTCTCATAGTTGAAGGGTTAAGCAAAGGTACTATTGGAGCCGATCGGTCCTATATCCTTTAACATTTTCTTTCTCCAAAACATAGTTGTAGATATCAACCCTTACATGAGTGAATAGAACTCAATAAAATCGAATAACGTATTCGTCACGGATTAATGAAATATAGGAGGGAGGAATTCGAAATATCAAAAATATACGCAGAGGCGGATAAACAGATTGCCCTCTCTTCACTTTTGCTATTATAAAGCCTCTTACTTGAAAATGCTTTTCCCATTTTAGCGTTCTCTTTCTTTCTCTCTACAACTCGTTGAGTAACGTAATATACATCCGTCTTTGTTCCCAGTGCAATGTTAAAAATATTTTACATCTACATCACATCGCATACACATATTTTATATGTTCTACAACAAGCTCGTAGTCGTTTTTACTTGGCTACATTTTGTCTTGCTTCCTTTTCATTCGAGCAAAGCCAGTCTTTGGCTTTCTGGCTTGATGATTAATGACCTGAGCTTGTCAAATGTAGAGGCTAGAAAAGAGAAGGAATCGATGGCCATTATCCTCAACAGCAGCAGCCCAAGCATTACATGAGACTTTAGACTGGCTCGTATCAAGAAATATATATTCATTTTCATTTCTTCAAGTAAGAATTGTATTGTGTGCTACCACCGCCACACCAACAGGACAAGACCCAGCAAAACCACTACACCCGGTATAAGTGTACACACGATATACACCTACTTATTCACTTTACTCCACGACGATGCCAACATCATCGTCAGCAGCAGTAACCGAAAATTCGCTGTTTCTGGTCCCTTTTCTATTGTGATCCATTTTACTTTACTCGCACTGAAGGAACGTAATAGCAATAATAATAATCTGGGCTTTAAGTACGACTTTTTGGCTGGGTATGGATAACGGTGATAATAATGATGTTCTTTGCTGTTTTCCAACTACATTGATGGTGACGATGATGATCGTTTTACTGTGGCAGCAGCAGCGGTTTGGGGGAAGTGAAATCGTTGGTTATGGTTGTGTGTTTGTATGTACATATCCGTACACCATAATACATTATATGTTCAGTTGTTTGTGCTACTTACTCTTTCACGCTCTCTGCTATTGATGAAGATTGCATGAAAATCTGAGAGTAGGAAGCAGTAGAGAAAAAATAGGTATATCCGAAAAGAAGTCAAGCTGAGCCCCTGTACTTGCTTCGTATATGTGTATGTTATGTATTGCTTTCGCTCCAAAAGTTTTTGTATGCTTTTCGTTCAGTCTTTCCATCACTTTCTTTTACTTAGCTTAGCTACATAGCCAATATTTTTATTATATCGCTTCTTGTTTTGGTCTGAGTAAAAGTAAGGGAAAACAGAGCACACCACAGAAGACGCAAGAAATGTAACTGTAAGTAAAGGAGGATGACAGATAGCACCAAGAAGTGTGGGTGACAGCGTGATTCTGATATAACAAAACTCTTTCGCTCTGTCTCAGCTTTTGTTGCCTTCGCTCTGTCTCTCTTTCACGGAGAAAGAAAGATAGAAAAACAGAGAGAGAGAGAGAGAGAGATATTAGCAGGAGTATAACTCAAACTTTTATGGCTTTGGTGGTGGTGAAAATGCTGTTTCTGGATAAAGAAAGAAGAAGGTGATGATGATAATGTTGTGGTGGTATATGGTTTGACGGTATAGTGACGACGATGATGATGGTGGTATGTTGTTAGTTGGGTAGAAGAAAGTAGAAAGACATGATGATTGAAAGATTACAGAATTCCAGAACCGTGTATGCACTTCTCCTGAACAAGTTGATAACTTAACCTCAAAGCATTTCCCCTGGGTAATGTTTCTGCGAGAGCCTTCATGTTTCTAGTTCTGAGTGTATATACTCCCCTCTTGCACTAAAACCCCACAAGTCATCTTACATAATATGTATGAGTCAGTAAAAATGGAATGCACATGCAATATAATAGGAAATAATGGTCTTGTTATGATTATGTAATGAAATAGAATAAAAAATCATAATTTATCATTGAATTTAAGCATTAATAAGTATACGCATAGGCAAATCCAATAACTTGCAGTACAGAGACCAAACTTCAAACTGAAGGAGTGTCGGCCAGAATTCCCATAATTTAGAGTTAATAATTTCCTCCGCCATTCAATCGTTTGAATAGTGTGAACTTTTTGGAATTTTACCTGCACAATCCACATTTGAGAAAGTTCATTTGAGCATGTGTTTAACGGACGGTCAGCTAGTGAAATGGAATCTCTCACGGATGGGTCCGTAACGGTTGTATAAATGAGGATATGAGAAAATAGGATATGATAATGGAATACCGTTGAGAAGGAAGCAATATATATACTTTTTTCTGCGACATTTCCTCCTGCTTCCTTCCAAGACCAGCTGTCATCTGAGGCCTCGCCTGATGCTATTTCTGTTGAGGTCCAAAAAGAGCAAAAAAAGAACGACCAAGGGAAAGAAGAAAAACGTGAAAGGATCTAACAAGGTAACCTCATTTGGTGAAGTTCTTGTTCTTTAAGCGTGGAGAAAGCTGATTGTACACAGCGCACAATGTGACTTCAGATTCAAAATATATGTTATGAAATTAATTGCTTTACGTTTTGTGTGTGAAATAAGAAATCATTTACGCTTACGATGAACACCTATGAAAGTTTCCTTTCAAGTTATACGTAAAGCCGACTCAGCAGTGATTCTTGATCAGCATAACATTCCATTGGGTATAAAACCATCTTTCTCCACTCTGAACAACTCTTCACTAGATGAGGTTTCCTTGTAAGTAGAAAAAGGAGAAACAGAAATGGTAATGGGAGCGGCAACAAACGGAGATGGCTATTATTTTTGAAAGATTTATTGAATAGCGATTATTGCTTCTCTCTTTCCTTTCATTCGTTTTTGTATTCTCACTTGTCGCCATTCTTTGTCCGACAGTTTTTATATAGGCATACCAATATATAATATACGCATGAATGTACAAGAAAAGATGTACACCATCGATAAGATGTAAAACTCTACGGAAGTATTATGTTGTATATACGGTTTACAAGTTAAATACGTTTGAGACATTCCTGTGTAGCGGTAGTACAAGGATAGCGTGGCGATGTCATATCGTCGGAATCCCCAGATTCCACATACGTTTTCCTTAATACAAAATATGCATGAATAATAGGGATCGCACCAAGTGAATAGAAAGGTGTAAAACAACAGCAATTTCTCCATTCTTTGATTCTCACTTGAAGAAAGTATAATAACATCCTACAATGAAAGTGGGAGTATTAAAGATCTTCTTATCTCATTTGCACCTACTCAGTTGTTGGTACACTGAAGACAATGTGTACTGAATAATATTTGTAGTAGTTATGTGCTTATCTGCAAAAAAAGTTGGCGACCTACTAAAATCTATGGATGAATGCAAGAATGTAAGTAATAGTGAGTCAGTATATTATTATTAATATCATAAAAGCAATATTATTTCCTGCACGACTCTGTCCAAAAGCTGGTCAAGCAGCACTGATAACATTTGGCTTTAACATTGTAATTTCGATGCCACGTCTATCAGAGGTAGTGGTACATCTACTTAACTATAATACCACTATATATACCTCAATGACATACAATAATTACTAATAACCAACAGATAAACCACAAAATATCTCATGCATGATAAACGAGGCCGCTTCGTACAGGTGAAAGTTATTCCCTTCTCTTCCATGTCAGTTCTTCTGTTTATTCTACAGTCCTACTTTTCTGTCTTTCCATGTCTTTATTTCTGCCCAAAAGTGAGAACAAAGAAGTTGAAGTCATTAGCGTTGACGAAATGATCGTCTAGATACCCACATTTAATTACCTGAATTTTGTTGGTTGAATTACAGTGCTTTTGAACTCCAATATGTAATTATTATATGCGTGAAAAGAAAGTTTGGTCAAAACTGGTTATTATGCTGATAATGCCGATTTTAACGACAACCCAGACGGGAAAAGCCAGCAGGAGTTGATGCGTGTCGTCGACTAGAGAGTGTGCTCCGTTCATAGTGTGTGAGGAACGCTTAGTAATACAGGTTTTAAAAGCATAAAACATAACACCAATTTAAACCATGTATTTCTTCTATTATATTCTGTTTCAGTATACATACTTCTTTGATGTCCATCATGGTCATATCTCTCCAGCAATTCAGTACCATCCACCACCCATTCTCATTACACGTAAGAATATTTTTACGCACGGTGTGGATTATGACATGACGGACATGACCATTCATTATACGACATTTACAAATTTGACAATGAATTGCATGCTGTAATTTTGAAATATTCGATTTAATTTAAAATATTTGCCGGAAACCTTATAATAATCGTTATTATGGTTGATAAGATAATGTGTAAAGAAAGGAAAGAACTTTTTTCATCAGAATATTAGATAAATAATAATGATAAAAAGTCCGCACTTTATATAATACTCCACTCGTGCGACACCCAAAAATCAGCCAATATCATATTCTCCCTCATACAACTTTTCACATATATTTTAAAAAGTTTTCCCATAGAAAATTTGAATTTTGAAAGCTACCATCTGACGAAAAATAAAAAGTCAACTAGATCTACATACTTCACTACCACTACCATCTCTACCAGACTACTCACTAGCATTTATACACAATATGATGCTGTTATTGTAGACCCGCGTATAATAATATTCAGTCATTATACGCAGCCATATAGATATAGTGAACAAAACTTACTAGCTGAATTTGAATTAGTAAGGAAAAGTGACTAAAGTTAACTTTCTTCTTGTCACCAGGATGCAAAAACGGTTTTTTGAAAAATCTATGTGAAAGTTAGTTGCGATATGAAGTAGACATGAGAATAATATACATTGATATAGAACTTAAGAGTGAACTAAAGTTGTATTAATAATATGTAAGTCTGCCATTAGGAGCACCACGATATTACAACTATTACATTTACATTACATTACAACTACATAAATCGTACATACAGCATATGAAAGAGAGAGAAAGATTTTTTATTATGTATCGTTTCAATTTCTTCACTTCTATTGCCAACAGGATTATGAGTAGTGAGTAGTTCCTATTTTAAAGTATCTATTTATCCTTTCACTTTTAGCATGTATGTATGTAGGTAGTTGGTCAGCATCAGTTTTCAGATAAAACACTTTACCGGCTGAATCAAGATATAAAAGAAATCTGAAATATTGGAAGAAATGTGATGGATACCTAGTTTCAGAACAAATGATACAACAAGGAAGAATTTGGGAGAAGAATCACCGAAGATCGGTCTCATACTAAATCGGTACATGTTCCAGTGGACTACATCGTGCCCAATATGGGACTTCTGAGCGAAAAGGTGGCTTGTGTCTTTTTTCTCCGTTGGGCTATGATAAAGAATTTTGTATATGCTTGACGTTATCTAACACTTGTAACAACAGTGCTAACTGGCTGTAGCAGTAGTTACTGCTACAGCCAAAATGTGGAAAACGTGTTATCCCGTATATTATAGCAATGTTATAACCAGACCAAATTGTCTCCAGTTTGTTAGGAACTTTCAAAAATATAGTGTGTGAAGGCTCTTTGAGTCTTCTTCTGTATTCATGAGGTCAAGTTCGTGTACTATACATTTTCATTACAAAATTTAAGCACAATTCAGAGTGGTGTCGTTTCATTGAATCTGAAAGATTGTGGATGCATAATAGATCAAGATTTACTTGGCGAACAAAATATCCGCGAGGTATTTGTTGATGTTCGTCAAATTTGGGTTTCTATTGCATTCCGTAAAGATGTTGCCTTGCTTTAGTTACAGCTTCTTCATTGATTGAATTTATACGAAATCACTTTCCATACATTTACAACATGTGTATATTCAAGAGACGCATGGTTAAAGCGCACAGGACACCTTGCTTTATGACGGACTTGACGTCACCTCAGTGCTCGGAAACCTCTGGATGGTACATGTACAGATTCACCAAAGCTTAAGCAGACTCTGTCAATAATTCAGGGTTTATAAAAAGTACTATTTGCTCGAAAATTATTGCTTGATCATCGTATATTCCATTGTTTCCTTGTTCGTCATGAAAGTCTGCCTGTTTTTAATGCCAATGTACAGGCCAAAATTTCCCCCATTGGTACTAGGACCTTGTCTGCCTTCCATATTATTCCACAGTAATTATTTTGCTTTAATACGAGCTATTGTACGTAAAAATTTGTTTAATAGTTTTGAAGGTCATTGAAGTTTGGAAGTCGACTTTTTAAAAATTCTACTTTTAGAAGTCCATTTGAATGAATGCAGACAGCTTTGTATTGCGAGATTTGTTCTTGTTTGACAAGCAGCCAATCACGTGCCTGATTCTATACGCGCATTGTATGAAATGGGACATTGTGACCCAATGCAATACCAGCTTAAGGTCATATCCTGCTGATATTTCGGGCGTCGCTAATATACTTCACCGATTGATTGCGCATATTATGACAGTACTTAGCTTCATTCGAGATTTTCAGTTCAAATTTATCGTTTTGTCTACTATCATATATATATCCATTTGAAGTTACGACAAGTTTAATATTAGTATTTTACCCGAGAATATTATGGGAAAACCCCCACGTGGGAAAATGCGTGGAGGGAAACAGAACGGATCCGTCCATATTTTACTTAGTCATTATAATATGGCTTATAGATGTTAAGTATTTTCCCTAAAGAAGTCCTGTGCATATTTCCAAAAATTGTATTGTAGGCTGTTTTGAATTAAAAACGCTGCTAAACTTGAGCCAATTATGTTTTTATAAATTTTTCAATGGATCTGCTTTTGATAGCCGGACCGTACTCCAAACGATTTTGTACGTACCTATGCAAACGATGTGAATGTGAAATGTAGAGCTGTTTTTGTTTCATTTCTGCTAATCAAATTATGGTAAACGTGTGGCTGGAGCCTCTACATTTGCTGCATGTGGTAGATACAAACCGCTGAATAAAGTTTTCTTTATAAAGCTTATAATATATTGACTTATTTTGTTCAGTTGCGAGTCTACTAGCATGCTAAAGTAGACGCACCATTTTAATCAATAGTGATTATATTCACAAATCACATTTTGTTCTTTGTTTGACTTTAGATACTTGAGCTTATGGAGATACAACATATTAAATGTTATTATATTCTTCTACAGTAAATATTTTTGTTGATAATTGGAAAACCGTCTATGAAAATTTTTCGTTAACACTCGTTTACAATAGCTTCTTCGTCATACTGGATCTTTTCATTCACGGTTAAAATTTTCCCCGTATTGACTCACTATACCATCATTGAGAATAACGCAGTCTTATTTGAATGTACAATTTGTCAATTAAGATAAGGTCAAATCATCAAATGTAACCCTCGTGTACTAGGCATATTTATGATGTTCAATAAGGAAATAATATAAAAAGAAACACCATAACTTGGTGCAACTCCGAAAAATTGAATGATTTACAGTTATGTGTANTTTTCATTCACGGTTAAAATTTTCCCCGTATTGACTCACTATACCATCATTGAGAATAACGCAGTCTTATTTGAATGTACAATTTGTCAATTAAGATAAGGTCAAATCATCAAATGTAGCCCTCGTGCACTAGGCATTTTTATGTTCAGTAAGGAAATAATGTAAAAAGAAACACCATAACATAACTTGGTGCAACTCCGAAAAATTGAATGATTTACAGTTATGTGTAAACTAAATGAAAAAATCATTCTAGCATGTCAACTGAATTTTCATGTATAGGTATGAAAATCACGAATGTGAAATGTAAGTTGAACGAAAGTAGAAGTTTATATGTACTTTTGGCTTCGGATACAAATACAAAATATTCGGAAATACAGTTTTGAATGAGTGGATTGAAGAAGACTTAAATATTGTACTTGCTTATAAATAGCCATAGGATACCATTCGGACTATCACTTTCATATTACGTTCGGAGAGGGGACAAACAGTTAAACAATTCGTGGCTATTCAAGCCAATTGAAAAGGAAAAACGAACTAATGTTGGCAAAGTATTATAATTCCATATGACAATGCTATATATGTGTCAAATAGTGTGTACTTTCCAATGCTCAATCCTACAATAAGAAAAAATTTCTACTGCATCTTCCATTTGACATGGAAAGCAAAATGAAAGAAAGCGATCACAAAAAATCATTTTTTTTCTCTGGACGAGCTGAGAGTTACAGTGAAAACTAATATCATCATACCGTGACAATTCACAATATGTTTCCTAACCCAACGTTCGTAACATGACATCACATCACACGACGAAGAGAGAAAACTCATATTCCACGATTTATGTGTATAAAAATGTGCTTTCCCTTTTATTTCTTACAAGCTTTTAACTTACTCACACGCCGTTTCTTTTCATAATGCCGGTAACCAACATCAAGCAATTCCACTGCAAAATGTGGCATTCAACGAAATATTCTGTGGAAATGTACAGGGTGACGGAAAGGGATTTTTTCCATTTTTCACCATTGTGTTTCTGTGAACCCTGAATATTACAATAAGTATAAGAGAACAAACAAGTTATATGCTTGAAAAGGAAAGAAAATAACTTTGTGCTGGAAAACACCCAAAAAGCAGCAATTCAATATATTAAAAGCTCACACATTTATTCCATTGTATTCTACAAGAAAATGAAAAGGAGAAGAAGAGGAAGAGACTAGCAAGACGATTATGCTGCGGAGGAGAAGCCAAAAGTTTGGTTCCTACACTTTTCTTAGTATTCGGCAAGCTTCTTGTGTGTCTTCGAAAGGGAAACGAAACGAGACAAAGTCCGAAAAATCATAGGCAGAGCAGCAAAGAGGTTCCAAAGATCTATCGCTTGGCAGTAGCTACTCCTTTACGTTTTCGCTTTGCTCTTTCCTTCTCCATGTAGTTGTACAGCAGCACCGCCAACAACAGCAGGATCCCACATTAAAGCCCAAAAGAAAAGAATTTTCTATTCCGCTCTGCCTGTCTCTCTCCTTCGTGTACTACAGAAGCAGACAGCAGTAGGAGTTAAACTAGTACAAGCAGATACTCTCTTTTTAACAACGTCACCGTGTACAATGTTAATAAAATGTGCGTAGGTATGTGATGGTGGAAAAGAAACTTGCCGCTCCTACTGGAACCAGGCATTTCATTTTAGGTAACGAGAACACAGAAATGCATAATATACTACGCTATTTCACCAAGTTTTACACAAATTCTTTAGATCAAACCTAGAGGTATTATGCCCTTGTTCCATTATGCACAATGTATTATATACAGTAATAAAATGGTATATAAGCTCACTTATTGTTGCTCATATGTATATGTGTGCAAAGTTTTATATAACCAGGAAATTGTGCTGCTGTGTAATAGCTTGGAGAGATAAGAATTGTTCTGAAAACACCCGGTTGTTCAATGAGTATGTAGCAGCCGTCTAGTTTGGATTCGAAATCCCTCACCATTTACTTGGAAGCGTGGAAATCAGCAGCAGCAGCAGCATTAGAAGTAGTAACTGAGGAGAGGACGCAGCAGAGAAACATGCTGCTGGAAATTCGCCTCTTCTGTGGTCCTTCTCCCTACATTTATGTAAAGCTCGCTTGCTCTAACTTCTCTATGTTGTTGGTGCTGCAGTATATCAACTCACAGCTCAAACGAGGGGAACCGTGATATTTATATAGATCTAGAAATCGTTGTATGCACCATGGATATGGTCTCCATGCAAGCCTCAACTTGTGTATAGCACAAACCATTTCGCTGGAAATGAAGTAGGTTATAAGCAAGTACATTTTGCAATCACAAAGAACGTGAGATATATTATACAAGCAAGCATTTTGTGGGCACGAGGACGGCGACGAGAGTAAAGAAGAGAGAGCAGAATACGTCTTACGTCAGCGTACCTACCGTACTGACGTCTTTCGTCGAAAAGGGATCGGAGAGATTCTCGTTCAGTACCGTAAATATATAAATACACGCTTTGGTGTATATTATATAACAACTTGAACATATTATAGTTGGAATGGATACATATATGTAAATATGTATGAGTGTATGGGCTTACAAGCTCTCATCTCCAGTTGTGCAAAAGCAAGCAGCTTTTCTTTTATCATTCAACACACCATTTTATGAAACAAGTCCACAAGTATATCAGAGAAAGAATGGATGGAATTTCACTGTAGTAATATTCACGCATAAACATAATATACGGAATAACGAAGCTGAAAGTTGACTTTCCTTTTTTACATCATCATCACTATCACCATGATGCATTGCATACACGTTTTCTTGCTGGGTTTAAATGCTTTCTATGTACATTGCCTGCTGTTTCCCTTTAAGTAGAAAGCATTTAATCAACAAGCAAAGAAGCTCCCAGAATACTTTTCCTTCTTATTTCCCAGCTCATTCAAATGAATTCACATTTTAACTAGAGATCCTAGAATAGGGAAAAGTACGTGGTGAAGGTTTCGTGCTGCTGTCTCTACCTCTATAATAATGAATCTTCATGGATATGATTTTCTGTGTGTGTTGGCATTGTTGGCGAACACTGACTGGGTTTCTCGTATGTGTGCACCCATATGTATAATATGTATGTGTACATGTGGTTGGGTATTCAAAGCCTGGAACGATTCTTGTGTATTGGGCTGATGCTTTGCTCTACTGTTGTTGTTATTTCTATGAATGCCACACCATCATCATTGCTACCACCACCACTCCTCACCACTACGAAACACCATCATCGTCCGATTCTGCTTTCCTTGTTCCCTTCCATCCTTTTTCCGTATTGCCTGGCCTTGTTCCACACATTTTACTACTGCTGATGTTCCCAGCTACTGCTTGCTACACCATCGTGTTTTCTTCCTTTATAAATCGTCTCTACATTGCACTATGTGCCTTTGACAAGAGTTACTGACTACCTTACACATTCTGTCCTAGCACAGACTCAGCAGCACTAGTTTAGAAACAACCACTGTTTCTCTACTCCTTTTACTTCTGCTTCTGGCTGTGGCACGACTCAGCTCAAGTAACGCACGGATGGTTTCCCTTAATATATCTATCCAAGTATATCATGGTTCCAGCTCACTTTGCTTCAAAAATTCAAGCCATTCTCTTCTTCTCCTTATTTCCTCCAGTCTAGTCGTCATCAGCCACTAAGTTAAAAAGTAAACTTTGGTTTTTGCTCCTGCCTTATCCTCTTTTCTCGTTCGCCACTTATCCCCACCTACCCAGTTCTTGGTCTCAATTCACGTAGTATTATCATCATTGTCAGCAGCAGCATCTTCGTTCGTCCGTTTTCCAGCATTGACTATTTTCTTTCCCTTTTCTCCTCTCCTCGTTGTCGTCGTCCTCGCCAGAAGGAACAAGAAAGCGAGAAGCAGCAGAGGTAGAAGACAAGAGGACATGGAAGTTAGATAAAAAAAAATAAAGAAGAAGGAGTAACGGCAGCAGTGGAAACTCTGTATATTATTTAGAAGCAGCACATCACCGGTCTTTTTAAGGTGATATTATTATTATTACACTGGCACTAGTGTACCCTGAGAACCGATTCCAAAATAATCTTATAATATTGTAATAACAAAAGAGGAAACCACTGTGCTCTATTTTTTCTCTTTTCTCTCTTGTTTTCCTCTATTTTTCCTTTTCACAACAAGTGAGTGTTGACAAAAGTTTTTGCATCAATATAGCTGTTTTAAGTCACAACTCCTCAGCAGCATATGTTCCCGTTGTAAAATAGTACTACACCAAGCAAGAACATTGACTTTTTTATTAGGACAGTAGACAGTTATCATAAACTAATAATTCTAATATCCAGATAAGAATCAGATGACGACTTTTATATTACAATGTTACCTCGTTTTATACAAGAAAATGTCAATCTAGAGACCAGTTGCGTACATCTAGCAAAATATTATACCTTCAAGGTTAAATGATTTTATTTACACCTAATTTACATACATTTACTGTCTAGTTTATTCCACAACGATATTCCATTCTCTTTCAAACCATCATAACTTACACCCGTAGTTTCATCACTCTCCAGTTTCTGTGACTTACATATATTCCCGGATTTATAAAAAAA
>JAHZMV010000108.1:0-12215 GCA_027743765.1 Coecobrya sp. COE2
ACTACAGATAAAAGCAATCCAATCATGAGTAAAACAAAAATGACAAGAATATTTCCACTCATCCCAAAATTTGACTTTTTTTCATCATTTTTTGATTTCCTGTAAGAGTTGCTTCTGTCTAAATTGAAAATGCTTTCAACTTTTCTCCATAATCCAGTCTCCTGGGCAGCTCTAGTTCTCTTCACGATATGCAAAGGTACTAACCCTTTCATCGTAACAAACATGTTCACTTCAAACATATTTTTTCTACTGCCGACATAAATGGCTGCATCATTATTCCCATGTAACTTGGCGATTTCGTGACACCGATGATCAGGTAGAATGAGGGCAATTTTATTGCATTTAGAAAATAATTCCAATATATTATTCTTCTCCTCACGTTTAAACGTTTTTTCCACCATGGAAACAAACTCGGATTGCCTACGATAATCTGAAAAGTCTGGGACTGTCAAGTTAGGAACGACCATCTTTAAAATTGTATCAATATTCGGGATCATTTTAGTCGCTTTGTACACACTTTGAAATAGATTCTGTTTTTCTTCAGCAAGTAACTCTACGTCACTAATTTCGGAAAAGAATTTTAACTCAGACCATATTATTTTAGCTTCACCATAGTAAACAATATGATTTGTAACGGTTGAGTTTTTTAAAACGACCTTCTGTAATTGTGAGGGGGATATGTCTACTCTTGAGCCTCTTGTGTAAATCGAAAATTTTTCCGAAATAAGTTGCAACGCAGACTCGTATGGAATTTCTTTCCGTGGCTGAACCATACTGTATACATTTTCGCTTTTGTAAGCACTGCTTAATATCAATGCCATTAAAAGAAATATCGCCAAGAATGTTTTGTTTAAAAACGAAGCCTTCGTTTTCAACAGTAATGGCAAAGCAGCGCTGTTTTCAAAATATATACCACAAATCGCAAATAAGACATCACTGAATTGTATTTTCAACATGAATTGCATGCAGATAGCTACAAAGAACAACATAACTGCCACAACTGCCCAGACGTTACCTTGGAACGTTCTCACCAAGTCGCGAAATGGTAGAGTTTGAACAATCCCCCCACCACAGCTGACGAAATTTAATGCATTTAGTTCATCCCTGACGACAGTCGGTAACATATCGAACAGCAATATTTTGAGAGATTTTATCATTTGAATTTGTATTTGGTATGTGTAGACATACTCGACATAGGCCGGCACTCCATTTATGCAGTGCTGATCAGAGAAATCTAGTGACCTTTTATCCATCAGTGCGTAACTTGAGTTTCCCATAATTCCATGCCAAACGCTTAGATACGTAAGAAAGAAAGTGGATACCTTACTCATGGAAATAGGTGCTCTAGTTAATATATCTGAGTTACAATTTTGAAGTAAAATGTTAAATGGAGTTTCGCCCAAATTCCCGCTCAACGCATCGAAGGACCAATATGTTTCGTGTGCAGTCGGTTGGAAAAAGGGTAATATCGTCACTGCAGAATAATTTAATTTCTTCCAGTTATTAATTGTAATATTTGTTGACATTGAAACAGACAGTTTGCGATTAGTGTATACTGTGATTGGATAAACATTGGCTGTGACGAGAGCTGCTTTCACCAAAACAAATGCATCGTTAGCAACCAGATTATCAATATGTGGAACTGTGTCGTCACGATCGTACTCTGTTACAACTTTGGTTATCCAGGATCGGCAATATGACAATAAAACCTCATTGCTGATCGTATCTTCATCGACGATAATGACATGGATATTTAAGCTTTTTCGTATCGGTATCAACATTGAATCAGTTATTGATTGAGTCTTGTAGTTCCACAAATGAGGTATGGAAACGCGAAAGGAATGCTCAATATCTTCAGAGAAAATGTAAGGCGGTGGACGGAGAAAAATGTTTAGCTGACAGTTCCATGGTCTACTGTTTAAAATCAGTGCTGATGATTTTAATTGAGTGGCTATTCCGTAAAATGGGATGTCACTTTGATAACAAAATATATTTCCCTGGCATTTTGAAATGGTACTGGTAAGATTGTGTTTTGAATTTGGAATCCACGTTATTGCATATGTTGGGATTCCATTGTGTGACACTTCAATTCCAAGAACAGGATTATAGCTTCGTAGAAGAATGGGTAGTGTTGTTGGATTTATTTGCAAATTCTGAAAGTTTCCTAGGTGGACAAGACAGTGAGAGTTTTTGAATGGTAATAAAAGTTTATCCAACTCAAACAAATTGTTTTCATCGTTAACTTTTGAGTTTTGTTGAACCATGTCTCTATGAACCACACCAATTTCAACCAAACGTGAAAGATGTTGAGTAAAACTAATCCCATCATAAAGGGTTAACTTACTCGAAAAATATAAACCCTTATATCCTTCATACTCCAAAGATGTTATAAAACGAATACATAGAAAAAATATAATGTGTGTAGTGCTCCACATTTTGGTATTTAGAGTAGTGAAATACAAACTTTGTATTACAAAGTTCACCTTAAATGGCCGTAGAAAGATAGGTTCCCTTCAACAGTTAGTAAGGTAACCAAGCAAACTAACTTATCGTGTAAGTCTAGAAATCATTAAACGTAAATTGAATTTAAACCTAATTTCACAGAAAGCTTTCAAGCGGAGCTGAGAGCTTTCAAGAGGAGCAGAGAGCTTTCAAAATCTATTATTCTGTGTGTTATAAAATGTTTCCTGTTTGCATTGGCACATGATTAACTGAAATACCAAATATTTCAACTTGGATAAGGACAAGTTGAAGTCTACTTGGATTTGATAAATTGTGAAGGTAATGTACATTTGTCAATCATCAGACGCTTGAGAATTTAGTTTCACGTGATTAGCCACATATTTAATCAGCGTTATGAGTAAACTCTTCGTCATTTTGTCAGATATTGATGTATAAAAGGAATTGTAGGTGGAAATTTGGCATTAATGTTGAGATAAATTGAGCGTGGTAAGAAAATTATTCTGCAAAGACATTTCCGGAGATAATGAAATGGAAGGTTAATTAATTATTAAATACTAATTAGCAAAATAGTTTAGTTTGTCAGTAATAAATGTAAGAGGATAATTTGATTGCGCCGTCAATGAGTCGATAGTAATATAATTTATTAGAGAATCTCTCACATCGATTGCTTTTATAAAATACCTTTAGTGAGCGATTTAGTTACCAATATTCCAAGCAAACACACTGACCTTTCAGGAATGTAACCGTTGCGGCAAAAGTAGTATACTTTAAGCCGGATTTTTTTATGTTTGCTGCCATATTGGAGTATATTTCTGGAATGAATAATGATTGTCACAATTTATATTGAAACACAGTTGCACCCGTTCTGCATTTATAGGGCATAAGTGACCCTGTAGAATTAAATAATGGCATGCTAGACACGGTAATCTTGTAGGTCGCAAAACCTTTCGATCGCAACTTTCGGTCGCAAAGAATGATTTGCGAGTTTACCTAACAAAATTATTCAAAGTTATTAGAAAATCTCATCCTTATTATTTTTTATAAAAAGTCTAATGAATAATTAAAATACCAATGTTCCAAGCAGGGATGCAACCGTGATAGCAAATGTGATGTACGTTAAGCCGGAATTTAATATTTTGGCTGCCATGGTGGAATTTATTTTTAGAAGTAATGGTGCTGGCGTCGAAGTTCCACAATTTTTAATGAAAAAAAATTGCAACAGATTTCTATTTATAGGACATAAGTGATAATGAAGAATTAAATAATGTCATGTTAGACCCAATAACCTCGAAGGCCACAAATCCCATTAAATTGAAGAAACAGATGTCAAGCATAAAAAGTTTGCATGTCTGCTCTAGTCATCATAATTTTTCCACAGTCTAGCATCATCAACCCATGTTTCAGATAATTACATCTACATTTATTATAATGCTTGAATAAATGCGTGCATACAAAAACACTATAATTAATGAGAAAATAATACAACACACTTCACTAATTATTATTTATTGTTGATATTTATAATTTTGGTAACCAAACCTGTACAGATCATTCCTGAGTAGGCATAATGAAAGAATTCACCAGAGGCCTTCATTAGTGCTATGGCTGAACAGACATTTTTTATTTCAATTACAGATAGTACAAGTTTAATTTTAATTTACATTTATAAAATATATGTTGTAACATATAAAGTATCAAGCAATGCGCGCTCATTCCAAAATTCAAAATTTTCCCCCCTTTTTTGATCAACCGTAGAAGTATTTTCGCTCAATATTGAAAACATTTTCAAGTCTTTTCCACATGCCAGTCTCTTGCGCAGCTCTGGTTCTTTCCACAATATGTAAAGGAACAAGACCTTTCATTGTAACAAACATGTTCACTTCAAACATATTTCGCCGACTTCCAACATAAATTGCTTCATCCTTATTACTATTTAATTTGGCAACTTCGTGACACTGATGATCAAACAGGATCAGTGCGACTTTATCGCATTTAGAAAATAATTCCAATAATTATTTTTTGTTATATTTGTATTGCTCATGATTGAGTTGGTTTCATCTATTGTACATGACTTGTTTGAGAGGATGGATGCAAACATAGGTATGCGTGTAGTAAAAACGCAATAATTTCTAAAATATTTGTATTCTGGGAAAAACGTAATGTGGAAACCAAATCAATCAGGATCAGAAAAGTCAATGTAAAATCTGAAGCTATTATGCTATTGTTATTTATTTCCGAGATACGTAAGGCAATCACCAGTTTGGATGAATTAAAATTTTAACTCGTGATAATTGTAAACCACTATAAATTTTTATTTAGATTATGTCATGAAATTTTCAACCATATTTTGGTAATGCTTCGCACAAAATTATGTTATTCTCCCGTTGTTATTTGAGAAACCTCCTTCTCCATTTTGGAAATGGCTAGTAGCACAACCGCAGTAGAAATAGGTTTCGATCCTCCGTACTCCCCGGCTCGGTACCAATGGTAAACCATCCACGGGTCAAAGGAACCGTCATCGTTTTGCGTAGTCGGCAAATATTCGCCAATTCGTAACATCTTTTTGACAACTTTTGACAAATCATCACAATTCTCAATCCTGGATTCTTGGTTTACCTTGTGAATATTTAAATTAATTCCAGCCAACACAATCAAAGCAAGATTTAGCGCGGGAGTCGCTTGAGTTAGCTCTATATCCAATAACTCGGCCTTGACGAGCTCCATCAATTTTTTGCACATTCGGTTGCTCGCTTTATAGTACCGACTCAGAAGAAACAAAATTACAAACTTATTTGAATAGTAAACCATCCCATCACTTTCCTTATCGCTCCAGTTATTAATAGTCAACTGATTGATAAAATCTTCTATCAATTTTACAGATGGTAGTACTCGAACATCAGAATCCATTCCAAAGCTTGCTAAAAACCATAGTGTGTTCGATATACTTCCGATATCAATTATTACCTTTCCAACTAAGCTCTTGTACATAATCCGATTTTCTGTATCCTCTGTATGTAACCATGCGGACATTTCCCCCTTCTCGTTGGTTTTCAAACTGTCCAGCATTTTCCTAGCAATGTCTCTACATTTTGATTCTGAGAGTTTTCCGGCACGATAAAGGCTCATGACGCAAATGCTTGTGTCATCAATGTCATCTGGACACATATGGGCTGAGACGTCCTCAACATTCAGCATAAAATTCCAGAAGCCTGACTCTCGTCTGTGTTCCAATATAATGGATGATAATGTNTAATGGATGATAATGTTGACGCAATTCTTGGACTAACCGTTTCCAAGTCCACAATTATGTCCAGGATAAAAGCAGAGTCAAAAACTGTAGGAACTGTGCGCGCACATGAAGAACTATCTTCTGTCAAGTGAATGTCAGCAGGATAGCCGAGCACAGCGCTGCAGGTTTCTGCCAGGAAACGGCCGGCTTTTTTTCTACACTGGTTTATTTCATCCCTGGAAATGGCTTCTCGCATAATATGACGGCTCAATCTCGGCAACTTTTCGACGATAAACTTCTCGTACGGATACATGTTGCTTGCTTGTAATGATTCCTTGTTTGGGATATTTTCCTTTAAAGTAAAGTCATTTTCACAGATTAATCTAATTTGATAACGCTTTGATAAATTTTTAGGCTAATAATAATTACCTTCAGTTACTCCTTCAGTGATGTTTCTGTCTGGCGTGTTATGTGCAGATCTCAACGACTTTATACCTCACAGACCCCCACGTGTTTGACACAGAGAGATCAAAGTTGATTTTAATTTTGCAAAATAAATTTGAATGCATTTATTATTTTGTACGCCATTAAAAATTTAAATCACTTCGGACACAAATTAGGATAACGTTTACGGACAATTGTTCTCACTTATTTAACTTGCTTGATGATGATCAGGGTTTAAAAAATATATAATTAGGTGATCATGTTTCATAACTGCATGACGTTAATGCCGGGTTTGGTCTTATTTGGGAGCAGGCAAAAAATTATAACTTTTTTCTAATTGGACTAGACAGAAATTTATTTCTAATTTTTACGATGGGAACTAAATGCAATTCTTCAAGTGGCGCTTATTACTATTAAGGATCTTCAATTATTGATTTTGTTTGCCACGGTCTGCCAATTTAAATTATTTACGAGTCAATAATGTGAGCAAGCACGTATTAATTTTCCATTCTAATTTTTTAGATTCTCTTAAAATCCAACCAGTTAGATAAATATTACGTACTTTAATTACTTTGGCTTGTGATTAAGCAACATCTCATCAGTATGAATAATCGACATATTTCGCTATATTATAGTATTAAATGCATTAAAATTGACCCATGAAGTAAATTAGCCATCCAGGATAATAATTTTATTACACGTAAATAAAAACTAAACTGGTTGTAGTTTTTGAATCATAAATTATGAGTTATGTCTTGAGTTGTGTTGCTGCAGAAATACAGTTTAGATATTACCAGGAGCGCTGGTACTAATTATCCTGACTCAAAAAAATATTTCCACACGTGAGCTAAAGAGATTTTTACTGGTACAATTAATGGATCTTTTTAAAGATTTGCTCGTCTGCATCCCGACAGCAATACACGCGTTGAATTCAGTAGTCGCCGAAGTTGGGGTAATTATTTGTAGTAAATTATTTATTCTGTGTTTTCCTCAATATCAGCAGCACTAAATATGGAAAAAAACATCATGTAAAATTGAAATTGGACTCTATTCCATAATATACCAACCTGATTCATAATTAACGGCTGTGCAGGTAAACTCTCAAGTAATTCCATACGACTACAATGCAATCTGTATTCCACGTTGTGCTGGTGACGCAGACAATGCTTTTAAACTTTATGTAGTTAGTTTGCTCATTTTTTTAGTTAGTTCATTTTTTTACGTATACTTTGCATCAAGATGTTCCAGCAAAAACTCGTGCAAGTACGTTGACAACCTGTGGAAATGATACGTACTACCGATGTATTGTTGATGCAGTCAAATTCTCCATTTTTATAATTATCAATTAAAAACTGAATTATTTTGTTAACTAGTATTAAATAATTAATTCAGCTTCCATCTCAATATCTCCAGAGATGTGTAATGAATACTTTTATGGAAAGCACAAAAAGGGTGGCACAAATTCCAATTTTGGGATGAATGGAAATATGGAGTATATATTTCAAAAATGCAACGTAAAATGAAGCAAATATAAATAATCCTAATAAAAAATGTTTATTAAGCCACACGTGAAGGTCTATAAGGTATTATGTCAATATGCATCTTACCCAGGACAGTTGGTGGTCCAATAAGTGTATGAATTATTAGAAAAACCAACCAGCTGCTCTTATGCCAATATAAAATGTTAAATCAGCGAAGATCCATAGAGGTATGGTAACCAAAATTATAAATGGTAATTATAATAATAATTAGTTATAACTGAATAATAATTAGTTTCCCATGTTGTATTAATTTCCCATTAATTGTACTATTTTAGTGTTTACGCGTTCATGCATGCATAATAATAAAACCTGTAGGTGTAATTACCTGAAACATGGGATAGTGATGCTAGATTGCGGAAAACGTATGACGACTAAAACAAAAATAAACATAATTATGATTGACTTGTGCTTCCTGTAATCTCAGGGATTTTGTGAACAAGGGATATGGTTTGACATGCCCTTATATATTTCAACAGTGTCGCTTATGCCTTATAAATATAAAACTGACTTGTGTCATTTTTAGTTTAAATTGTGGCACTACAACGCAGGCACTATTCATTCCCGAAATATATTGTACTATGGCAGCAAAAATAGTAAATAGCAGCGTAAAGCACGCATATTTTTTTACCACGATTAAATTCCTGATAGGTTTATTGTGTTTGCATGGAACAATGGTAACTAAATCATTCATTAAAGTTGTTTCATGAAAATAATCAATGTAAGAGGTTTTCTAATCAATTTTAATGATTTTGTTAGGTAAACTCGCAACTAATCCCTTGCGATTACAATGTAACCTGCAGCCTAGGATGTGAGAGTGTACCTGGCGAACCACCCCGGGGGCAACCATGTTGTCGAGGTTCAGCAAGAGGTGATGCAGGACTTTATGAAGGTGGTGGTGTTTGTGCCTGTTGCCCTAGCGTTTGTGGAGAAATTAGAAGCCGATTACCACCGGCGTATATAACTGACTGTATAGACGGTACGTCCGAATCTGACGGAACGATTCTCTGAAAGCATTAAAACTTGTTTTGAAATTGATAACTGAACACGTTTTCATATTTTCGTCATATTTAGTACATAGTTTATTATTTGTATGTATCGTAATTTGCAAGACAACATATATTGCAACTATTTATATACTCTGTGTTGGATTAGTTTTATCTGTAGCGCGCGCGTACTTGTTGAGAATTTGTATTTAAGATCATATACTTCATAAATGTACCGCATCATTAAAATTTTATAGTTTTACTTACTATAAGAAAAATATTTATTCAGTCGTGAGCTAATTAAGGAGTTGTCGTATATTCTGCCGTCATGAATATTGCCCAACACAGTATCAAATCAACACAAATTACTTGAGAGTGTACCTATTAGAGATAAATAAAAATTAAGAAATCTTCATTATGGATATTTCCATGAAACAACTTTTATAGTTGATTTATTTACCAAAGTTCCAAACAAGCCACTACCATCAGGTTTGTCACAGTAACAACAAGTATATAGTAATTCGATCCCGGATTTACTGTTATAGTAAAACATCATTGGACCCTTGAAAATTTCCTTTCACGTGAGCATCAACACATTTGTATTATAGTATTAGATAATGTCATATGATTTTTACCGGACAACCAACAGCACTGGAAAATTTTATGCAACGTTTATACTATATTAACCTTAACTAGTTGATGGAATTTTGTTGTTAATCATAGTTGATTTGCTAAATCATGATGATTTACTAAATGACAGCAGATAGGTAAATTCTTAATCAATTTATGTGACATGACGTCTAACGTAGACAAATAAAACATTTTTTAAAAATTGTGATTGTGAAAAACGAATACAACGGTGCCTACTGAGCCAATTTATGTATCAGAAATTTTGTATTAACATTTTCAAGATATAATTGGAACTGTTGTATTCTTCAAATTATTTAATTTTTGTATAAT
Source organism: Coecobrya sp. COE2 (assembly GCA_027743765.1). Lineage (NCBI taxonomy): Eukaryota > Metazoa > Arthropoda > Collembola > Entomobryomorpha > Entomobryidae > Coecobrya > Coecobrya sp. COE2. The sequence continues at coordinate 9,621 of JAHZMV010000108.1, forward strand.
GTCGTCAAGCATAAATGCTAATTTGAATCCTTTGAGGTTATTATTAATGTTATTGACCACTGCAACATGCCAATTATTTTTTTGGATTTTGTTACATACATCATTAAACTAGTTTCCGCATTCCTATATGACTTACCTAACTAACAACGCAAAAGTGTTGACATAGCCACACAAAAACCAACAACGGTAATAAAAAATCACATTTTCCAAATTCCAACAAATTACAAATTTTCCTTCATCCTACTCACAGTGCACCTGCATTTTATACGAAGCTGAATTATTTATTTATACTAATTAACTGTCGATGTTGTACTACTGCTCATTAACATTAATTAAGTACCAATTTATTCTTTATGAGCCTAGTAATGGCTAATGGGCATAAACTAATTAATCTCGTGTCAGTAATAAACTTGTATGCACTACAGACAATTTTTTCTGCATTGCTGTTAGAGATCAGACGTTGCCTTTTAAAATCCCCCGAAACCGCAAGATTACTTTAAGGAAGACAAATTGATGCCTGTAACTTGTAACAGATTTTAAACTGTTTTTGCGATTGTTATTGGTTAGTATAGTTAGTCATCATGTAGTATAGTAGATCGGTTTTTACGCAAGAGTTCTTGGCTGTCATACGAGCAGAAATGGTTTATACCGTGAAATGGAAGGTAAACGTTTTGTCTTAAACTATGCTTAAGGTTTGGTGTAAGTTTGGGACTGAATCCATCAATTCAGAACTTGACTTAAGACCAAAAATTACTCCTAAACTGTGACGTAGAAATTTCTTACGTACAAACTGAATTTGTTTTACCACTTCTTTTGCTGAATGTATACCAAATGTATGACTGAAATAAGGCAAATAAGTCAGGGTCTGCATTGCTCTCCTGAATTACCTTTAACGCAAATAAATTATTCACTAAAATCACTTAAACTATAATTTCACAGAAAGCTTTCAAGTGGACGAAATCATCAATTTTTGTTTTCTAAGACTTTTTCGGTTTGCATGGGCACATAAATAAATATAACACCTAACATTTCTACTATAAGAAAAACATGCCGAAATGCAATTATATTTATTGTATATTTATTGGATACCGATGCATCAAATAAACTTGGTACAACATTTATTGTGAAGCCATGGTTCGAATAAACACAAGAGAAACAGCGATGAGTTGAAAACACCACGGAAATATTAAGAAAATTAGTTATCTTTTCAAAACTCTGGTCGTGAAACATAGCTAAGGGGTTGTCTATTGAGAACGATGTATTTCTTCATCAAAAATTTTGTATGATCATTTGAAAAAATAAGCACATCTGTCGAGTTCTACAAAATTCATTGTGTTCTTTTTATACCCTTTTTGGTATTTCTATTATGAGCTCATTTCGTTTAAATTGAGAATTTCAATATTCCACTCTTTTCAAGGATATGTTTGCATTCATGATTAAAGCATTTTCTACACTTTTACGCAACAAACCTCAATAAAAATTTAAAAGTGTTGTCAAAAGTAAACAAAACTTAACAAAAGTAATAATAACAATAAACAATGCATGTATTCTAAATTTGAACCTTTTGGAAATTTGCTTCCTTCCTACTCACAGTGGCCAAGAATTTATGCAACAAATTCTGCTTTAATTTTAACTCCGACACTACAAAAACGTCCGCGTTTTTTATCTCATCACTGAAATATATTTGGCAACGAATTAATTACATTTGGGGATTCGTTTTTATGCTTAATGAATTCGTCCGATTACAAAATAAAATGGTTAATGGTAAATCATTAACAATAGAAAATCTATATAATCGAATAGTGCAACATGTACGGGAATTAATACATGTGCATTTTAATTGCAATACAATCCATCCTGCGTAAAATTAATCTTTATTCATGAAACATCTCTGGCGATATAGTATTGCAGGCTTATCTTTGAATATTTATTAGCCGTTGATGTTGTACTGCTTACTCATTAAGATTAATTAATTACCAAATTATTCTTTATCAGTACTGCTGATCCAGCATACTAATTTGACTAATGGCAAAAATGAACTAAGCTCAGTAATGAATATTCATGTATTTTCGCGTTTACATACTTATCATACATTGGCTTGAACAAATCCTAAAACAACAACATTACCTAAACTACCTTAAGGAAGAGAAATAATAAATGTAATTTGTAACTTGTACCGGGAATTAAACAACTCTTTATTTATGTACAAATTCGGCTTACTGCCTTCAATTGAATTTTCTTAATCAAAGCATACATATTCTTAATTGGCTTCGCATAATGTATGTTGGTTCTATAAATACGAAACTATCATTTCGGTCCCAGCATACATATTGAAACCTCTCTGAAAGAAACTCTTCCACTACCACAATTTTTCTCAGGAAAACTTTGCCTGTAATAATCAACCGGAAAAATTCAAGTATTCATTATGCCAATAAAATTAGTAAATTTCGCCACGACGTGTTCCTACCTTACGTCTGTTATGTTTACGTTTTTGTGTCCCGTTTGGCTCAATCCAACCTTGGTAAATAAATTAGCTATCCATGTTGTCCCAATAAACGATCATTAACCTAAATATAATAATTATTTTTGCAGGTG
>JAHZMV010000109.1:3718-14552 GCA_027743765.1 Coecobrya sp. COE2
CAATGCTGGTATATCTAGCGTTACCCCTAATTAAAGTATTAGTAGAACAAGGAAACCCATTTCCAGGTCCGTTGGTTAGATCCGCCATACTCAAATGGATTGTTGTTTCATTTATGCTAGTAGGAATTGTGCTGAGTAATGCGTTTAAAAACGCAAATATTTACAACATGATGGTACCAAGAGAAATAATACCCTACCAGAAATTACAGGATCTGATGAACGACGAATTCAAATTTTACACAAAATTAGCCGATGTAAATTATCACGATGTCGGCATGTGCCTCTTTCAGAAAAAATATAAAAAGTTAAGTCACGTTTTTAGATGCTCTTCTATAACCGTCTCCGCCAAGTCCTATATTGGTGAGTTGCTTTCACGTCAAAGCTTTGCAAACCAGAGCAGGAATTTAAAAATTCTAAACAATAATACAGAGTATGTTCCAAACTTGAAAAAATATATAGTCGGGTTGATGAACACTCTATGGCCCATTGTTGATGAAAGGATGAAAAAGTGGGACTGGTTTGGCGCTAAAAATGTAACATTGCCCTTAAAAACTGTAGTTCCAGACTGGGAGGAAAACGAGTTAAAAACGCTCCTCGGGAAATGCAATAAAACTGCATTGATGTTGCCCGATTTTCTTTGCCATAGATACGCCCGTAATGTTACATCAAATACATCGCATTTAAATGTTGACATTGGCAAAGAAAGGTATTCTAATGTAACATATCTACTGAGCTTAAAGGGATATACACCGCCTTTCGTTTTTAAAAGGATAGGAAGTGTTTATGCGTCTGGATTAATGAACTGGTGGATTGATTTTCTGGGGCGAGGAAAGCACGTAAACACTCGGTATTCTGACTTTATTGCACTAAACATGCGTGAAAGTGTTTTAGTTTTTATCCTCTTGTTAGTTGGAATTGCTGTAGCGATTTTTGTGTATTTTATTGAAAAATGCATGATTTATGTACGTGAAGCAGGAAATCTAGTTAATTGGTTTCTCGGTATTGTAAAACGTGAACTGGTGAAAACTTCATTCTGGATTATATTGTTTATGGAGGGAAGCACTAGGAAAAGTTATCATACTGATCATGTAGTAGCATTTAAGTAAATGTGGAGACTGGCCGTAATAAAATATAAAGTCTGCATGTATGTTGAATAGAGATAGCTACAACGGAAATCACTTGGTTACACATTTTACTCAATCCAATGAGCTATAACGCTATAGACAGTTAAGCTAACACAATGATTATTTCGAAATGATCAAATACAAGTATTGTAAATACGACTGTTTTAGACATTTATTACTCGTTCTATGTTTATATGACATGGAATGCACTCTATTGTGAGGCAAACATGTATGTAGGTGTTTTAGTAAATATCTAGTGCTGTCTTACAGGATACGTTAATATAATTCAAGACACCTTTTGTGTAGCACCAAAACTATACCTAGTAGTACACAAATACAAATTTTGTTCTGCAGAGCTGTTGTAACTTTGTGTAAACTCGTACAGTACGAGTTTACACACGTTTAGTACGAGTCGTACTAAACACTAAGAATTAGTACATCTTATTACTCGTATTTTGGCTAAGTAAATGCATAACTTCAATGAAGAAAATCTGGAAAAATATGAGCGCTGTGTTATCATTTCATCTAGAGCAAATATCCCGAAAATGTATATCTGGTACATCAGAATGTGAGAAATCCGGATTGAACTTGTTTCTGTCATTTTCTTATCTCCAAGCGAATCTAATGTTATATGTAAATTTATCTCTTTACTTTTGAAGAGATCCTTAGTGTTTATTTTTATTGTAGATGTTTCAAAATATATTACCTGATTCAAAGTTATTGCAAATATGATATCTGTGAACTTACCTAGGTAAGTATGTGTGTATACCCGCGCGCGTGTAAGTGAATAAATTTAAATTTAATTTAAACTGAAATTTAATAAATTGCGGGATACCTTGACTTTTGGGAATATATTATTGAAACAACACATACAACTCGAAACTTCAGCAAAAATATTTTATCACCTGGATTTTAACAGGTCAACATTGTCATATTCGACCAAACATGTCACCCATTTAATATCAGAGTTTCAAACATTTTGCACATGAATTTAATATGGGTTATGTTTGATTGTGTTTGCATTTACGTCTTCATAATTTTTTCCGTAATATCAAATAAAGATATATTTGATTTATTTGTATGGTGTAGAATATTAACTGGTCTCAATTTATAAAATAGCTAGAGAAATATTATGAAACTTAATACGCATATTTTCAGAAAATATAATCCAACAGAAAAAACAGTATGGGTGCCATTGTCTGTAACTCATTCCAAATTTTCTTTGAACATCTATCACCATTCTTAATTCATCAACGGTGCATAATATAATGCATGCATATGCCAAACAAAGTCTCTGTTACTTACATTAGACCAGAGTTAAGAATAAATTAAGTCGTATGTAGTATGTACTAATGTTGATTTGAAAATATCGATTTAGTTTATTGAATAAAAATTGTATACATGATTAATTATTCTGAATTCTAAATATATCTTGAATAACACTAGAAATAAATTGTAACATTTTTACAATCATGGAAAACAAGAAAGTCATCTCGTTGACCTACGGCTAAATCCACAATGTAGCATTTTTACAAAGAATGAATACATGAAAGTTTTCTCCCTGACCTACGGCTAAACCCTCCGTAGATAAATGGATTGATGCAAGAGTTTGATACAACCATGAGAAAAAATCCGTCTTGAATTCGGGGATCCACCTGCTCAGCGTTTTCCCAATCCACTATGTACCTTTAAAGAAAGATGAATAGCTTTTATTAATAGTTTTTAACATAAAGTGCATGACCATTTATACATTGATCTTATTACGATATGATACTAACCAAAGTGTCATAAGGGCATAAGGCGTCCAGCAAATGATGAACGCGACTACAATCACAATTGTCATCAAAAGCGTTCTCATCTTAGCCCGGGTCAGCTTTATTTGGGCGTTGCTGCTAGCCCGCAAACGGTAGGTTGGCTTGGAAGGGGTAGCCATAACTGTAACTTCACCGTCTATTAAAAATAGCAACGAATCAAATTTTAGGCAATGCCGAAACATATACATGTAACATTTACAATAAATTACATGTTTGGAAATATTACATTTGTTTACAACAGTGCTGAGTATGTTTTTACGAGGATTCGGATAATCATTACTGTATATAATCAATGAATTGGTAAATTGTTCTCGGGATTAAATAACCAAGTTGACAAGTATTATTGTGTACGTAACGACAATAACAACTAGCGGAACAAAGTACATAATTAATAACGAGAATACACTGTATATTTTAACTCCTCCTCCTTGATTGAAATTCTCCTCATCGTGAAATGCACTAGTTACACACTGCTTATAATTTTGATATTTTGGATGAAATTCAACACTAAAGAAAACTGCCTGTGGAGCTGATAATACAGCAGCAATAATCCAAGCTATTATTATCATCCACCGGATTCGTCGATAAGCCTGCACCCGGATGACTTTCAATGGAAAAATGATGGAAATAAATCGATCCACACATAAGCATATTAAAATCAGTGAACTGAGATATAATCCAAATGCTCTCAGACACTGAATAAATTTACACATAATGTTTCCCCCTTCCCATTGCTCAAACAACCTCCAAAATATTTCCGTTGGAACGATAACCATACAAACTATCAAGTCTGCTATTGATAAGTTGACAAGCAGTAAATATAATTCGTGTTTTCTTCACTCTGTAATGTTTCCATATTAATGTAAATGCAAATATGTGACCTAGCGCTGCCACCAAAAAAACAACGCAATACGCCAGCACACCAAATAAGGAGTTATCACTCATTTCCGTCAAGGCGGTGGGTAAAATATATTCTTGTGATGTTCCCCCATTAAAACTATTAAAGCTTGTCCAGTTAGCCCCAATTATTTTTTCGGATTTCAATTCCTCCATTCTGAGAATTTTTGTGGAAATGAAGAAAGTGTAACAGTATCTTTGATATTACACAACAAACTGCAGTCTAGAAAGGTAAAGACAACCCAACTATATCTTCATGTTGCTTTACAGTGTTTACCTACCATTTCCCTTTCAATATGCCTACATAGCCTGTCTTAATGGTGGACATAATCCAAAAATTGTACTTTGATTTAAGTATGTGATTTTGAAAAGCATAAAGCAATATATACAGCAATTAATATCTATAAAAATAAACACTGTATGATAATGACATTCATGGCTACTAAAACCACTTTGTGGGCAGGCACAACTAAAAAATGCACAGTCGATGAAACTAAATCAGCTTATCTAAATGAACAGAATATCAGCATTGCAAAAACCACTTAAGACGAAATCGCAGTCTTGCGCTCTCATAATTTTAGCTTTGAAGATGCCTGGTTTTTATCTATAACAAATTATTTAAATCGAAAGGTGGTTACATAATATCTTAATTGGCTGAGTACCTACGTGATATTACCAACATTTCCACCTGGCTATTTGCAGCACACAGTAAACAATCCAGTTTATTTGAAAATAAGTTCATTTCAACCATATGTTGTTAAAACATAAAAAAGCTTGCTGATTATCAGCCTTATTTACATAGTTTAAGTTTTTTAATTGCACCTAAAATTTATTACTCAAAAAACAAGAAATCTCATAACGGGAAAATAAAACTAAGCCATTAATATGAACCAATTGTTATTATATTATCATTTTGTTACATCGCATTTACTGACATTGTGGTCAGAAGGTTGCATCGCCATTCCACTAAACTAGAAAGGAATTTATGAAAATGCGTAGTAATCACACTGAATGTAAAACGTATTGCTGGAAGTTTCACGTCTCATTAAATTTAAAGTACAAGCTAACAGAGTTTACACTTGGAAATGCCTTCCCTAGCGTTAAAATGATTTTTTTTCTACTTTACCTGCAATGGTATGATTAGTAGGCAGTGTATAATAATAATGGAAGGGATTGAATTAATGAAAATTGGAATGATGATAACACAATATTTTTTATCCTAAACGTTTCTATAGGAAAATTGCTTGTTTGGGTAGGGTACATTTTTTGTGCGCTTTATGAAATTCGTCTAGGTGTCCATCAGGCAGTAAAATCCGGGTGTACTAAAACTACAAGTTTATGTAGTTTCGGTTCATCATCACATGTCGATTTGAGATTACGGAACAGTTCCGCTGGTTCGGTTTACCCATAAGTAACCTAATTAGAATATAAGGACGCCGATCTGTGGTTTACCGCTATGACTCAAAGATTTTCTGCTAGACGGGTATGTATTCGGTAAGTTGGTGGCTTTGAAAATATTCCCTTTTCCATTGCATTCACTAACAAATGGAGAACTAATCTAAAAGTTTGTTGAAAAGCGAACCATTTCCCAGCTAACCCCTGTGTGCAGAAAAGAAATTTCGGTGTTTATAATTAATTACTAGATTCCTCGACATAACTTCTCAACTTCCGCTTTGCAACAGATGCGTTTTCTTGGGAATGGATTCATACTGTGTCCGTCTAGACAACGGTTTACCAACCTTTCTCAAAAACTGTTTTCAATTCACTTTGGTAAACATATTCTCAAGGTTCTGGGAATATATGCACGCACTCCAATCTTAATGATTTTAAGGATTCTCGGATAAATTCAAAACGCTGCCTACGCTTTTGAACCATGTTTATCTTCTATGCGAGCATTCTGATTTTTTGGAGAATCTACCGACACGTTAAGGGTATTAAAATGAAAGGGAAGCTATGCTTATATCAAGCCTTATATTTCTCTAATAAAACTTCAATGCAATATATTCCTTATTAATAATGATTTCGTCTAGGACTTGAGGCCTGTTAGTAAACAATTATTTTCATTTGCATAACAATAATTTAACAAGCAATAAATCTGATTTGAATTTTTAATATTAGAATAGCACACGCAACTCGAATCTCATATTAATGGAATAGACATGCCATCCTTTTAGTATCGTTCTTTTAACGTTTTACACATGAATGTAATAAGAATTCTGTTTCATTCTGTGTGAATTTGCATCATCACATTATCGATTACCACAAATTGATGTTTTATTTGTTGAGTCCATAATAATGACATATTACTTTAGTTAGTTGTTTGGCATATAATTTTAACAATATCGGCTTTCATTGTCAACTCCTTTAGCGTAATTGTGGGACAAATGGTTTGAATTTAAGGACGAAAGCTATAATTGGTTCAATAATACTAAACTAAGGTTAAATCCTTTATTACCAATGGCAGCACATAGGACATTATATATAGTTTAGATTATGTTTGAACGAGTGGCACACAACCACGCCATTACGTAATTTAGGGTTATATATGCAAAATAGAGATGAATCCGGTTGTGAGATGTAACCTAAGTATTTTATAGCACGAAAATACCAATAAAAAGGGAAAACTAGTAAATGTAAAAAAGGTTATTTGTAAAGGTTAAATGTAAAAAATCCAAGCATAAAGAAAAGGTTTCCATTACAAAAAAATTGGTAACGGAGTCATTTTTATTATTCCGGACGGGAAACAATGATAGTTTCATATTCCATTTATGTCTGCAGCTCAATTTGCCCCAACGGTGCTAAAGCTGGAAGCAAATATTCTAAGTTTTACATTTGTTTCAAGCATTCAATATGTAGTGCACCTTTCTCTCAGACGTTCTATGGAAGACTGCCTTTTCTCTGGTGAAAGCAGACACAATATCTGTCAAATCTGTGCAAAAGATGCGTCTATCTAGCTCTCCGCGTACCCAGTGAACTTTTCCCACATTCCCTCCATTCTCTCTTTCTGCTTTTCTCCCGTTTATTATGCATGGTTAGGATCGCTGACGTGGTTTCGGGTTACTTTGTTTCAAGGGCAGACCAATATTATATGCTACCCTTGTTGTATAAAACGACAGTTTTATTGGGGTGGTTATGTAAACCTGAAATAAGCAACGGAAAATGGATCCTCCAGGTTGTTTTTATGACACCACTTTTATCTTTTATTCATTTTTATTCATTACTCATATAATATTGGTTTTTCCATATAACATATATATGCAGAATATGGTTATAAATCATGCGATGATATGAATCAAGGTAATTTACAGTATGGAAGATGGACAAGTAATTCCAAAGGTGTAAGTACTCTGGTTTATCTTTCAAAACGCCATGACGGAATTTGACAAAAAATTCTGACGAAAAATAGACGTGTGGCAAAACCTTTCAACTAAAGTTTTAGCATTCACAACGGCAACTTTCGCCTCGCTGCATCGTTCCTTTATCCTCAAAAACATAATCTTTCTGTTGGATAATAATTTGGATGCTTGACAAATTATATATTTTGACGCGCCCCTATCATATATTTAACCTTGAAATAAAGTAAAGTTGGTTGACACTTTTTTACCTTCAATTTTGCAAAACATGCCGGCACATGGCGGATCTATTCTAACTGAATTCAATATTATATTTAGAAACACCTTCCTAGCGGATCTCATTACCTACACGTGCTATCTTCAAGCATAGTATCAAAGGAATCGCAGTTGGGTATGGTGAGAAGTAGGCTTCAAGTAGTAGCCCAAACAGAAAAATTACTCTGAAATGGGGACACACTTGTGAGAAATGAGAATTTGCTAGCATGGAAAAAGTTGCAAAGAAAAAGAAACGCATGCTTTCAAAATAAAAGTTGCAGAAACCATTGCCTGTAGTAACCCGCTCCAAAATATCTTTGATCCTCCAACACCTTCCACAAAATTTTATACCGGGGCGCAAAATAATACACATGCTAAACCGTCTCAGTTATCTGGAATTGCATGAAGAATGAAGTAAGTCGAAAATTAAATTTATTTTGTTAACAAAATATCTTTTTAGTTTATTGAAAACACATCCTCGGTATATATAAATAGTTTGAAAAACATCATAGAATTACAATGTAGCATTTTTATAAAGAAGGAATACATGAAAGTTTTCTCACTGACCTACGGCTAAACCCTCCGTAGATAAAAGGATTGATGCAAGAGTTTGATACAACCATGAGAAAAAATGCGTCTTGAATTCGGGGATCAACTTGTTCCGCGTTTTCCCAATCAATTATGTACCTTTAAATAAAAACGTGTAGTTTTTTATTATATTATATTTCATAATTTGAGATGTAAAAAGTTTTAGGTTTATATATGATACAATACTAAACTAACCAAAGCGTCATAACGGCATAAGGCGTCCAGCAAATAATAAACGCGACTACAATCACAATTGTCATTGAAAGCGTTCTCATCTTCGCCCGTGTCAGATTTGCTTGTGCATTACTGCTTGCCCGCAAATGGAAAGTTGGTTTGGAAAGGGCAACCGCTGCGGATATTTCACCTACTGTAAAAAATAATTACAAATCAAATTTTTGGTAGTAACTCCTCATTTACATATAACATACAAAAAATTATATTTGGGAAATTATTACACTCGTTCACAACAGCACATAATAAGTTTTCACGAGGACCTGGAAGATTGAATCGAACCAGTGAACTGGTAAATTGTTCTCGGGATTGAATAACCAACTTGAAAAGTATCGCTGTGTACGTAACCACAATAACAACTAGCGGAACAAAGTACATAACTATTAGAGAGAACACACTATATATTTTAACTTGACTGAAATTCTTCTCATCGTGGAATGCACTAGTTACACACTGTTTATAATTTTGAAATTTTGGATGAAATTCGATACTAAAAAACACTGCTTGTGGAGTTGATAATACAGCAGCAATAATCCATGCTATTCCAATCATCCACCGGATTCGTCGATAAGCCTGCTCCCCGATGGCTTTCAATGGAAAAATAATGGAAATGAATCGATCCACACTTAAACAGATCAAAATCAGCGAACTGAGATATAACCCAAATGCTCTGAGACACTGGACAAGTTTACACAAAACATTTCCACCTTCCCACTGAACAATTATCCGCCAAAATATTTCCGTCGGAACGATAATCATACACACAATCAGGTCTGCTATTGATAAATGCACAAGCAGCAAATATATTCGTGTTCTCTTCACTTTGTAATGTTTCCATAAAGAAGAAAAAGCAAATACATGAACCCAGTGCGGCCACAACAAAAACAATGCAATATGCAAGCACACCCATCAAGGAACTATCACTCATTTCCGTCAAGTCCGTGGGCAAAATATATTCTGTTGAGATTTCCTCCCTGAAAATACTTAAATTTGTGCAGTTTGCCCCAACATACCTATTCGAATCCCCCATTCTGAAAATCTGGTGAAAATAGAGAAAGTGCAACAGACCCTTTGATATTCTACAGCCAACTGTACTCTCGAAAGGAGAAGGGAGCCAACGTATATCTTCTCGTTTGTCTACCATATTTACTAACCAGTTGCCTTCATGCATTATGGAAGTTTCTATCCTTGGGTTTCTCAAATGAACTCATCCGTAGTGCGTACTGTCATGATTTCGGTTTTTTGGCAAGCCAGCAAAGCGAAGCGTCTGCCGTAATGATTGAGAGGGAACGTACCCAAAAACTACTTGGAACTACGTCACATGTAGGAACACATTCTTGAAGTGTAAATATCGTAATATATGCAACGTACCGTTTTATCCGGGCCAGAAAGGCTTCATAACAAGTAATTTAGTTATTCAGCAGACATTCTGTTTTCACAATAATTATTATTAATGAATTCACGTTGAAAATAATTTATTTTATCAATTAGTATTAACATTAACTAAATTACACCAAAACTTATATCAGTGAAACAAAATCAACTAATCTAAATCAACAAAATATCTGCATTAATAAAACCAATTACGGGAATATATAATTTTAAAGCCTCACAGTTCTTGTTTTGCAGTAAAATCCTGAATTGTCCGATTATTTGTTTACGAAATTACAACTATACATTTATGTAATATGTTAATTAACTGCAATTTAATTACTTTGCTCTAAATTGGCAACCTCTTAAACGGAAAATCGGTCTCAGGCATCTAGTTGAACCAACTTAACCAACTGGCATTATAGAATCATTTAATTATGTAACCATTTGCTCGTATGGTGGTCAGAAAAAATTATGCCATTATGTTGTATTGAAACGCAAGTTTTGGAATTCATAATGAGTGTAAACATTTTGTTAGAGGATTCACGTCTCACAAAACATAGTGTACATGTGCACATTTATTACATTTGGATAAAAGTGATTTAACTTTCCACGTGTTAATATTAATTTTTGGGATTTGTGCCACATTAAATTGACAGGTTTTTCAGCCCAGATGTGCCACTTTACGATAGGGAAATTACAGCCAACAATTGGCGGTCACTTTGAATTAAAGACTGGATTATATAATCAGTAGCTGAACTAAAATACGTATAACGTACAATGACTGGTAACCCAGATGCACTTGGAGAAAATTCGTTTCACGGGATTAAAACCGGACTGACTGACTGACTGACTGACTTTGACTTGAAGGTAAATGAACCGGAATTTTCACACTATTATGTGGTTTATATAAACTCCCTAAATCGTATTGCTTCCTCCATAAAAATTAGATCGGCTTTTACTCCAAGGAGCTGCAAGTTTGTCTCGTGTGTTTTAGTGGCACTTTATATTCTGTCTGCGTGCAAGATTAGAGTCTAGTGCAATGATACTCTATTCCACTCTCAGGAGTAATATCAACTTCGCCAGAATTTCAGACAAAGTTCCAAGGTCCTGTAGCCTTTAGTTATCCATAACACACCAGACATGGAAAGCATGACAAATTTTCTCCGGATGAAACTAAAATTTTCTCCGACCAAAATAT
>JAHZMV010000110.1:0-10119 GCA_027743765.1 Coecobrya sp. COE2
CCTCTTTTCTGTTTCATAAGAAAAATAATAGTTTTGATGAAAGCTGACCTTGTTCTAACCTCTAGTAGAGGTTACCTTTGAAAAGTCTCGTCTAATAGTGAAGTGCTATGTACACAAACACAAAAGACGTCAAACCAAATGTACATGTCCACAGCATATATTAAATGTTCAATGCTGCACATATACTTGTAGACTTATAAAAGAAAGGGTTTGCAAAGATCAAAATTTTCCGTGTTCTATGCAAGCTTTCAACTACATATAAGTTATGTGAATGCATTTCATATACTATTACAAATGATGCTATCTCTATTCTCTCGGCAAACAGATTCTGTTCATCTTCGACCAGATCAAAAGTTGAAATGTATCTCCTCTCCAACAGGTTTTTGGTATGCAATCTTCTTTATGGATTATGTTTGATTCTGATGGTGTCAGGAAGTGGCATGTTCACATTGCCTCTACTCCCCAGAGGATAAGAAGAGAAAGGAAAATTGACTTTTTAGGTATTTATCTACGGTTTACACTGACTGAAAGGGAAAACCAAAGAAACTTTCTCTTATTTCCTAACAAACATATCATCTTTTCAATCCATCCAGAAAGAATAAAGCTTGCGATATGTGTGAATATACCTACTATAGAGTACACAATGCAACGTCTTTGAATAGTAGAAAGAAAGAAACTACTGAAGCATATAAAACAGAGCGATAGATAAATATAACTTTTTAAGTATGGAAGAGGTGCGTTATATACCTATGTACCTAAGTTTTATCTGTATTCCATACACACACATTTACAGAACACTCGAATGGGTAGTATAATGATAGTTTCCTATAATAATATCCTTGATACTTATGCCCTATTAGGTATAGATCTGATAAGAATGAAAAAAAGAAATCTGTCCCGAATATCTTGAGAAGTAAACTGTAATGGGATTCAAGAACCGAGGTCAATAATTTTTATGGACTCGCTCCATCATTTTCAGCACTCAGTCAGTGTCTGGAACATGCACAGAAAGGGTATAAATAGATAGGTATAAGAGTATAGATATTGCCTCATTTCCATTTTTACCCCTTTTCTATGCTACCAGCAGTCTCAATCTCAAATAGATTTTAACCTTGTGAGAGTCCCTTCCTGGCTACAAAAATCTCTTAAATTGATGATAATATCGCAAATGATGATGAAAGTGGAAGCTGAAAGGAACGTTGAAAGTGAAACGGTTCAAAAGATACTGCTGCTGTTGCAGTCCTGGGCAAAGAATTGTGCTAAAATACATACCTACATCAGTTGAGCTTATACTCACGTCAAAAGATCCAGCCATTTTTAAGAGAGATCTCTAAACTTACTTTTATTCTTTTCAACTTTTCGCTTTTAATTTACGGCCGACCTACATTTGACTTTTAAATTTTCCCATTCTCTAATTTAATTATGCCTCCTTATATAAGCCTATATCCACTTCCACATGGAACAATTTCCAGCGGAACATAATAATTCTTTATGCTAATACCTATGTCTACGCTGTTACTTTGTAGTTTCATATTTCATAGAGTGGTAGAAATCCTTTTATTTAAATGCATCCCGAATCTAGAGCTTTTGTCTGTAATGAAGCTGTACGAACGCTATATTTAAATTGCATATTAACGGCAATATTATGATCATGAAGCAAAAGTATGGGCTTGGCTTGTTAGTGCAAAATCCAAGGTTATGCTTATTGACATTGATGCTCGATTTCTTAACGACTACTACCCGACTTCAGAGGTAGAACTGTTGAGTAATAATCTGTATTCTCCATGTTGACTCATTTTGCCTTGAAAAATTCTGGCCAATGCAACTTTGCTGTTATAATTTATAATTTTGCCAGATGGCAAAAAATGAAAATGACTGCATAAAATTAAGTTCCACTTCCATCCAGTTCATATTAAGTTCATAAATAAATGCTTTGCAATATCATCAAACCAGTAATATTGAAGCTCTAAGTATGAATAATTGCTAGCAGTAATATAACCTGAGAAGCAATAAAAAGTAGTTCAGTAATGCATTACTGAAACTAAATTGGGTCCCTGGAATCCAGTTTACTACAAATTTCCCATTCCATTAAACCAGCATTAAACATAGCTAAATGGCATTATTTCTCAGGGTCCCAGTTCCTACAGGAATATACCACCGCCTGAAAATCAATTAGGAAATCGCCTTGACCTAACTAAGGAATCAGACTTGAATCTAATGATATCGGGCAGACAGACAAACAAAGCTACCTTTCACATTTTTGTGTAATATGCTTCCAGTAGCTAACGGGAAATTAACGAGTCATTAGAGTCGTAATCATCAATGTATGAGTGAATAATGAGTATATACCTAAGCTACTACTAGTTTAAATTGTTTGTGCAAACCGTGGGGTCCACTTTTAATTTTTGTATTTACACATACTAAATGTACCTAACTCATATAAACTAACGATTGTAAGAACATACATATATAAGAAGTAACAATGTAGGTATGTATACCAACTACTTGAATGATGAATATGTGGAAAGTAGTTTCTATTCGTGTGACATTTTATGAATTTAAATCCATTCAACTCAAATACCGTTGTAGCTATCTTTTCCCTATAAATATGCAACCATTATGTTAAAAAGATATTATATGTGTTCTTTCATATGTTGACTTTTGACAGAGACGGTGTGTCTCAAGCCAAACTGGCATTTCACTTTTCTTGGACAAAGTAATAAAACTTTTTTCCTTAAAAAGTTTAGTCCTTACCTTTGTCACCTTTCAGATTGGGAAAGGAACTGTAACTGTAAAGGAGAAAAGTAATATATAGTAATGTTCCTATGTGGGTTGAATTAAATAAAAAATAGGATGACTGTCACAGAAAAATATCTTATTTTCGCTTACACCAAACTTTTCTTTTTACAGTGTGTATCGTATCATCACCGCAAACATTTTAATAAACTGATAATAAAACTGGCTATATGAATTTACAACTTTGAATTCCCAGATCAGTAAAAAAGTAAAAGTTTTTTTACAACAGCAGAGTTGTGATGATGACAGTGTGATTTTCAGAAAATTGACAACTTTTACCTTCTGACACGACCACTTTATCGTTCAAATCACCTGAAAATTTAATAGAATACACTGTCTATTAACTATCCAGGTAATGCCAACACCACACCGCCTTTCACATGCTCTTGAAAAAGTCGAGGAGAAACAACAGAAAAAACTTTCTGCATGAAATTCTCAACTTTTAGCATTTGCACACTGCCACAATTTCGAATGTTGTATCAGCGTATGAAAATGAAATACTTGGCTACACCAAGATGGTAAAACATTTGCTTAAAATTAATGTGTTCAAAGACATAAACATCACCGCAATCTCATCTTGCATGCAATATGCACAAGTTTGTGTCACTCGGATACATTAATAGTTGTAGGGTAGAGATCCAAATGAACTAGTTTTTCAGCTTTTTGAACGTGGTCCAGAAACAGATAAATGCCTATGTAAAGAATATCTAAATTCCAATTATGTTATACACTATAAAGGCACGTGAACAGGAATACGATCCGGATGATATGACATCATTAGGTGTTGTTTTTAATACTAGAACTCTTCATTATGCACGAGATCATCATTATATTTAATATGTATATCTCTTCTCATTTTCCGTTTCCGGTGTATGGGCAATATAAAGTGCTGAATGCAATATAGCATAATAAACGAATAAAGCTCATGTTATTAAAATACAAGCATTTTACATGCATTTATGCACATGTGAAACTGGAAACCTTGTTTATATAAAGACATATATTACATACTTTGCACAATCGCACAATTCCATCCATTATATTTATACCACACTTGTCTCAGAGTACCCCATTCTAAAGTCCTTATTACATTTACTTAAAACACATCTACAACAAGGCTTTTGAAGAGTGTAAGAGTGAAACACATTTATTTCATGTATATGTTTATTATGTAACGCCTAATAATTTTTACGGCCACGGGAGCGAACACAATAGGATTCGTAATGAGATGAGCTGCTTAACAAGAGTCTGCTTAAGGCATCACTCACTCAGTGTGTCATCCTACATACAATGTGCCAAAAGTTTGGTTGGACGCATTTTCTGCAATATAACTAGGCAGCTAGGCACGATGAGTTTCATACAGTTTGAGTCAGTGTGTTACTGTGTGATACTACAATATTATACTGTGGTTGTCCGTGTGCAGTCTATTATCCAAGTGGAAAAAGAGCTTCGCTCATTGTAAAAGACTCCCTTTATCTTTTGCGAGAAAACAGTAAAGTTCTACAGAGTGTTAGTGTGTTGTAAGAGTTGCTTATATTTCTCCTGTTTGCACAAGTGAGAAAGTTTTAGTCTTTTTTTAAATGTGGGCTTCCATTTCTAGATTGGTAGTCATTATTTTTGTCCTTTCTAGCTTCACAGAATACATTTTCACGTATCTATTATCCTTATAATGAAAATGGAGCGTTCGTGTCTTCTCTAGTTGAAGGTTGCCATTTAGTAGTAATATAAAGTACAGTATTAGGTAGGTATTAAATTCACAAAGGGTGTACATGACTCGACTTGAAGTATTCCTGTATCAGATTCCTTACACTCTTGCAAAGATGAGTATCATTATAATATATAGGAACATAGGTATACGTAAAATAAATAATGTTATGCAAGAAGATACAAAAGCTCATGTTCATCCTTTCTAGTCTTCTTTTTATGCACAAAATACTCTCACAAGTGGCAAATCTTTTACTTCTTCAGTGGCAAAGCCGCCGGAACTATTGCAAATTTGATGAGTTGATGAAGGTGACATTGTGGAAAAGAGTGCACGTTTTCTCCTGTCGTTACTCTAGGTCTTACTCATGTCCCTAAAGAGAATGAAGCTAGTCAAGTATGTACACAGGGTTTCATCAGCAGAAAAATGCCTACAAGGGCTTTGGGGATCGACTCACTGCAGTTGAAAATTTCAAAGCCTTCACTCTTCTACAAAATGTCAGAGGAGCTGAATATCCTTAACAATAAATCTATACTAAAAAGTGTACATATTGTCTTTACAAATGTATATCAACACGGTGAATAGGTACATTCCTTCAACTTATATCAGCGTCACAAGGGAACCGTTTGACTGGAGGTGGAATGCTGGTCTCTTCAAGTTTTAGTACCAGATGCTTTTTGCCAGGGCTGCAAAAATTTGTTAAATATTCCCATTATATTACAATGGTGCTGTGGCTTCTATTGTACTTTGTATTAATCTAAAAGAATATCAAAGATTATATGATGTTCTTCTCTAGGTTTTTGCATGTCACTGAAAAAAGCAATCTTCAGCTGTCACATGGTCTGCATGGCCCACAAACAAGATATGTGAGGCTGGCATACTTCCCAGAACCTATTTCCTATCTGTTCTTTTCCCTGAGAACAAGCGACCACGAGTTTTATGCATATTCAGCAACATAGGTTGACAAACTTGAACAAGGACAAGTGCATACTAATTTTGTAAAGGTATATTCCGTGAATACAACGGGAAAGTGCTTATGCACAGGAAAATCACATCTTCGCCTGATTCTATCCTGGACAAAATCGCAATTTCCTTTTCAATAAGTTTATGTACAATACATTATGTAACACACTATAAACTGACGACGTTCTAATGTTATGTACTATCATCATCCGTGTATATTTTTATACAACACGAGAGAAAATATAAAATATTTTCACTTTCTGTTCAGTTGAGATAAAATGGTCGACAAGAAAAATGCTAAATTTACATTCCTCGATGGATACAACAAAGCCTTGGCTGCCAAAAAACAAGCGCGTCATTTTTGTACGGCTTGACGATCCGAATAAATCACATTCACACGAAGAATGATAATTTGATTTGTCCATTTGTCTTGTAGGGCAACTCTTACAAAACGCTAGTTTCATATACATACATCGAACCTTATTTTGCAGTAATAGCGTCTAATATTGTGTTTCATTGCGTCCTGGGTTTGCTTTTCAAGTGGAAACAGATAACCCAGTTTGATTATTAGCGTGCCTTTCTGAAACAACGAATTTATAATGACTATGGATGACGTCAATGTCAATGGAAAATCAAAATGGGGAAAGGGAACTAAAGATCTACGGACACCGTTTTTGTACGCGTTTAATAAAATGTATATAATGCAGGCAACTCGTCTACCTCATTAATCACATATGTGACCTCATACAACGGCTAATGTGTGATGTATGTGACTGTTCATCGTAAATGATACTATAATGTTATTAACTGCCGGAAGCATGAAAAATGTCTGAAAGTAGTTTGTTTTGAATACGTTTGTCTGTCCGTGATCACTATAACTGTTTGGGTTCAAAATTCGTACGTAATAACCCTGGGTCGTGTCGTGGCGAAGCTCCCTATTGATTTGCAAATCTCAGCGTTCGCCCCTGTTGGGAGGAGTACTCGTGAGGTTCACCATTTTATATATGCTTCCTTATGGGAGAAATGTTTTATAGTATAATTCGGTAGATGATAAAAAGTCATTTTTCGTACCACAACCATGGGTCAAAGTGGTTACTATTACATGATATCTGTCGGTTGGAATAGATATCGGTGGGGTAAGGGATGTGAAGCAACGAAGGGGGCCATATAGATTTACTACATACATACATACACGCATATATATATACACACATGATAAATATCGTGTCATTTCATAGCTTCCGATAGTTATTCATATTCAGTTTTTAAACTTGACTTGTATATATGGCTAGTATAAATAGATGGTGGTTTCTCTACACTTCAAAGAACCTACTTTTATATATTATAACAAATATTTTGCTTTATAAAACATGCTTTCACATATGAGTCACCACAGGAAAGGACAGAATCTTGTGAAAGCAGAGAAATAATGGGAAAATCGTGTCTCTGCATACAAATCGATTTTCATACAAGCTACAACGATAAAGCTTCACTGCAAAGAATAGTTGCAATTTACGGATTAGAGATGTGCTTCAAAGACGAAGTCACGCAGATTTCACTTTTTAACTTTTGCAAAATAAACGTGAACACGAGCGTCGTAGCCTTGTATGAGCAGCTGCTGCAAAATCTGGAATAGAAAACTCGGCACAAAGCATCAATATGGTTCAAAAGGTTGTAGAATAATATACAGTCTTGCGTGGAATCTCCCTTCAGGGATAACACATTCTTGATAAATTTTAGATATAGGTTTGTAGAATTTTGCTTAAGGTATGTATGCAGAGAAGTAAAAAGCCATATGCCACAATAATTCGCATACATAAAAGAGTGTTAAGATGTGTATAAGCCCCTATAGAAAATGGTCATATAGATTCCCGAATACTGTCTTTCAGTTTTATTTTATAAAATTACTCTTCAAAATTTATGATGAAAATTGGATTGTCAGTTTAATTCATAATGAAGATTCATCACAAAATTAGTAACGCAAGCAGAAAAAGGTACTGTGTTAGTAAACTTTCAGATCACATTCTACCCCTGAATGCTTTAAAATATATACATAAGGGTGAAGAGAATGTCCTTTCCTGAATATATATTTTCAACAACTTTTGATTTGTTTTCTTCAACTCCATAATTAATAATAATGATAATTATATAAAAAATGTGAAAGCCCTTTGTGATATTAGTACTTGCAAACTTTCAATAGGTATGAATATACTTTAAGAGATTGTCAACTTACAATCTATAGAATTTGTTAGACTGGTCGTATAATCTATAGAAAGTTCAAAAACTTGTGACAAGACAAACCTCTAGAGATAACTGGATGAGACGCGCTGCTATTCTTTTACACAATCTGCCCTTTATATTCTATATCAACCAAGTTTACAAGCCCATTTGTATCAAACGCATTTTCTCTGCCCAAACTTTCCTTTACTCACAAAATTAGCTGTCATGTAAGAAGAAATGTTCAATTTATCACAAGTATTTTTATAAGAAAATATATACACATCTTCAACCTTTTTTAAAGATGCAAGTGCCATATGCTACCCATTCATGTTACAGTACACTGTGTACTGTACACATCTTCAATCACCACACCACTGGCTCTTAAAGTATATTCGATTTCAGAAGAAAGCTTTTTTCCATTTTCTCCACTACTAAATCTAATTTCACTGACGTCCTAATTTCATCGCTTTCATAAATACATTAATATTATAATACTCCTAATCGGCTCAGAGGAAACGATTTAAATGGTTACGTTTCATCTTTTAAAGTGAACAAAAGGGAGTGATGTGAATGTAGACGGAATTGAGTTGACGGGATTGAGACAAAACTCGTCTAGGTATTTACAAAACTAGAGATGGGTTTAGTGTACCAATCAAATCATACATAATACATATTGTACATGTTTTATCGCAATTGTTCTTTATCCTTGTTCACATTTTTATACAAAGGGCAGGGGTACATGTTCAATCTCTGTTCTCTGAAAGATTGATGCTTTAGAAGATTTTAGACGATTATATGATGATGGAATATTGCTAGGAAATGGATTCATTATGAAAGAGGCTACTAAAGTATTAAGATAGTTATCTCTTTAACCGTAAATTGTTTCCTTCGTGCTTCCAATTAGAGTCATGAAATAATCAAGTAGATCTATTGTTAGAGAGAGAACATCTTTGTCCCAGTTTTCAAGTACAATTTTCAATGGATCGATCAGACCTTCTAGCCTAGTTAGTCATCCATGTTACATATAACTTTTTGAATAAAACTTTAGGGCATGTTGCTAAATATTATAGCAAGTTAGGATAAAAATTGATGTGAAAGTTTTAGTATTGGCATACTTGTAAGTACTTTTATAATACTATGTGTGTGTTTAGTCTTTAGAAAATCCAGAGGATATTCAAATGAAAAATATGTAATCCTTCACTGTGTAAATATACATAACATATTTTTGAATGAGTGGACAATTCCGTCAATAATATTTATATATATATATAAATTGTATAATTCAATAGTATATGCATACAAAATGTGTTTTTGTCTGAAATGTAAACGCATTGAATATTTTCAAGTTATTCTAGACGCATGTGACGGCAGGATTGTACGTAACACATTTATACTTTCACCTCAGCACTTTTTGGTTTAGAGAGTTGGAACACAATCAGAGAAAATGAAATGGACAAATTGAATAATATATACTTACATAAGTTCTGGTTACACGACTAATGAAATGTGACCTTTTATGCAGTAACAAAATAGTCCAAGCTTCTGCATGTCTGACCACGATAACATGTTATATGAATCATCATATTTTATTCAGTATGACAGAATTCGATTATATTCAATACTAGCAATCACGCTAAATTAAATGTCGGGTTTTCAGAAAACTGAATATCCGGAAAACGCTATTTTTAAAACAAAATGAATCACAAATAAATAATTACAAGGTTAGATATGAAAAACAGGGTGACGGAGAAAGGGTCTTGTCATGTTTGACACAACGGATACAATTTTACATTTTGTTATATTTTTCTTTATCTTATATGACTTTGTCTTTTAATGATTTATATAATCCATGTTATATGTGAAATTAAAAAACTTTTCAGAGTCACGCGGTGTTAAAATGTTGTTTTCTGCTTCCTTGCTTTTAGTACATTTTTTTCTAAAAGTAAGCAAACTTTATGTCCTCCAATTTATCCGTTGATGCACATTTTGATGGGGAAGTAGAAATGAGATGGGGACTGTGAAAGTGGATCAGTGGTGCATTTACAATAAGAGAGAACGAGACAAAGAAGACTATTGTGCATGTTTGCCATGAATCCATTGTGTCTCTCTTTTAAATGTCTTACAACTTACAACCACTCCCGATGACAATGTTTGTAAGTTCTGACATGAATGAACATTAGCAAACAGGATTGGTAATAAAAATGTGCCATTTCGTCTTGTCTTGTTTTTCGCATATATTGAGTTTTTTAAGTTGAGTAAAGTGTACATACTCCAAACAGTTGAAGTTTCTCTCTCCTGTTTTCTTCGTTTGCTATCATGGGTTACGTGAATAAAATGAGCATACAATTCACATGTACGCATATTTACATTACTGGAAAGTGCGACGAAGGTGTAAGTACGAGGAAACGTGCAATGAAACCAAAACCATGATTCTCTCA
>JAHZMV010000111.1:0-15711 GCA_027743765.1 Coecobrya sp. COE2
TGTAATATCTAAAATCTCGATAAAATCTCATTGGGAAAGTTTCTAAGAAAGAATTTTAATACCATCTTTTTCGCCAGAAACCAGTAGTGTGGAGATTGTCAAAAACATATACCTACTTTGGACTTTCTTCATCTCTATATATACAACGATACAATTTTTATTTCTAGTACATCTACATTTCGTGTGTTGGAATAACTTTGAACAGTAGCGACCGCATAAAATATCAGAAACCGCGGACGCTTTTCTTCTTGTTCCTTCACACGAGAAAAGTTGACTCTGAAGATGTCGTTCTGTGGTCTCTGCAGTTATTCTCCTTTTCCAAGAACGTTATGCTGTTGTCATCTATATCATCATTGCCATCATATTCGTGGTAACAAAAAATTGTATCTGCCTGACTTCCTGCGAAATAGTGTCGTCCACATGCATAATATGCATTTTACCACGTATGTACATATTATAGTGACACAGTCGGCTTGTAACAGAGCAAAAGTGTTGTAGGAAGTGCGGAAGAAGAAAAAGTTTTCGTTGGTTACTCTACATAAGTGAGCTATGCAGAATTGCTATATGTGCTTTCTTTCTTTCTTTCTCGGTTCTCTTTGACTTTGCTAATGAGAGTATAAAAAGTTGAGCAGTCACCACATAATTTTACTTCTACATTCCCATATTCCCTTTTTATTTACTACTGCTGCCGGTGCTGTTACTACCCATTTCCCTCTACAACAGTCATATTTACATATACAAAGCAAAATCTGCTCCTGATGCACTGCTTTGCTGAAGGATGACTTTTGTTAGTTTGGGCACATAAGATTTTAATTTAAAATGAATATTCACAGCATGAACCGCCGCACGCCGTGTGTGAGAGTTGGTGTAATTAGTAGCTAGTCACTTTGTTGTCAACTGTATAAGTGTTCATCATCATCATACGAAGTATGCGTATGGTAGCATTGAGACCTTTCCTTTTTCCTGAATTCCATCTTTCGTGGTTTTCTTCTCGAACGAGGAAAGTGAATTCAAAAGTGAGTACAGGAAAATTCCCATTGTGTAAATATCCAGTGCACTCAAATGCCCTAAATGCGGTGCCCTAATGTCAGAAGTTTTGAGGAGAAAAAAACTTTTAGTTTTTCTTCTTGCTTCGAGCATGTAGTCGCTGAAACAAAGAACTAAACTACATAAAATGGATGAACCGGTCCAAATCCCTTGAAACTATCGCTGCCTTCTTGCCCCATTTATTTCAAAACATAGTAAGGCAAACTATAAAATTTATATAATGCGATTAATACTAGGATTTTATGTGAAGATACAAACTACAATTTGAGAAGGCAATGAAAAATACACCAAATTTAATGTAATACAACCTTTATTACCTGAAACTCTAATTTTGCACAAGGGAGCTACAGAATGCCATTATATGCTAATATTAGTTTAGCATTAATCAGAATAATAGCCCAAATTAAGAAGTTTAAAAGGTACACAAAAAAGTTTTGCAAGGCCATATATAATCTTTCAGTTTTCATTTTGTGGGCTAGAGTGAAAATAGCTACCTATAACCTCATTATTGTATCATTGTCTTTTGTGTGTCCTTTTCGGATGTTTAGTTGTGAGGTAAGTTATGTGTAGCATGGGCAGATACATCGTGTCGTAAACATCAACCCGCCCGTTTGTTTAGCATGTCTAGACGGGAATATTGAACAGTAATCTTGTTTCTTCTTGTTCCAAGAGGCTGAGAACATCTCGTAAAGACAAGTAACAATATTGTTTCCCAAAGCTTCGGAAGAGTATCACGGTTTAAATCAGTCATGAGGATTCTATAGAGTAAATACAGTATACAACTTTTGTGGTAACATTTGTGTAGGACATTACTATTACTGCGTACTGCCACCAGCATCACTTCGGCTACATACCAAGTTTACCGAAGGGTCGCCAGAGACCAAAAACTCTTTTGGTCTAGCTTGGGTTAAAATAGAATGCTACTCTATCTCCATGTTCGCTGTTTGGAGAAAAGAGAAAGGAAACTGGTTGTGAATAAGAATGTCATAAGTTTCTGTCATCCGTTTTACAAATTAAATCTGCTTTGGTCGGATCCTCTCTTGCATAGTCAATAGGATAGGAAAAGGAAGAAAAAGAAAGAAAGAAAAGTTGTGAAGTGGAGGATCGGATGATGGCATATGCATACAAGCAAAGCAGCCATGCAAGTCTGTAGTAGCAGTATTATCAACCGGAACTTGGTATTCTGTTATAATATGCTGCTGCCGCCGCCGCCGCTGATGCTACAACTACTCCTCCTGGAGAGCACATAAAATGCTGGATACGTTCTATTCGCGCATTCATGCAGTGTATACATAATAGCATCTCTCGTCGTCGTCCCGATTTTCATCATAATCATATGCATCGCCACCATGCTACAGCATCCAACTTTCCCCGGAACACGCAGCGGAGAGAAGAAGAGAAGAACATCAACTGAAAAATTTCATATACTTTTAAAACAATGATGCTCTATTACTCTTTGTTCACCGCCCGTTACTACTGCATAATATGATGATGATGAAATTCACAGATGCTTTCTCTATCTTTCTCAGGCATACTTTCTCCACTTCCATCCATGTGGCAAGTTTCTTACTTTTCCCACTCCATTGGCTTCTAATGCTTTTCACCGATTTCACCACATCAAATGGATTTCTTTTTTTTCTCTTCCAATGAAATGGTATGCCAATGTGGTTATTGCGAGGAGGCCATTTTGAATGCTTGTGTGTGTGTGTTTCTGTAACGAGAGAAATCAAAAATGCAACTGAACTTAATAATAGCTTATGGAGCATTGCAAAAATTCACTTTAAATCCAATCTTTTATGTGTACTACTCCACAGACATATGTTCCTTTTTCAATTCTCATGATAATGTAGCCAACTCCATATGGTGGGCATTGTCCATGATGCACTTTGTGCCATCCATAGCGGTATACTATAGAGAGGAATTTTGAAGTTCTCTGAAAGAAGTACTCCGGCGATCTATTAAATCTAGTCAGACCAGCTACTCATACATATAAATGAAAGGAGGGTGTACGGGGAAAAGAGATATTATGAAGCAAGCTAGGTTTATTGAACTAGTGTGGATTCGCTAAATATATCGCGTGTAAAAGAACATGTTACCGCTAGCTAAATTTTTTGGCTGGGATGCTACAACAAACCATTGTACATACATTTTTTATACATACATTTTCCAGACGGCAAATACCAGCAGACTAGTAATAGCAGCAGTAGTAATGGTAATAAAGCGTCATGCATAACAAGAGACTGTGACTATAGTTTAATGGATTTTCCGCCTCCTTTTTCTCCTCTTCTTCCTTTACAATGTGTTCTACACTATATTATACCCTTATTGTCTTCCCTCTTTTTTACTTTGTTCCTGTTTTTTGGACCCAACTTTAAGAGGGCTTGAGCATGTGTACCATTACTGCGCTGTTGTAAAATGAAATGTACCTAGTAGTGGTGGTGTGTGTGTGGTGTGGCAGGAGAAAGCAATATTAATAATAATGCCATGTTGAGCTAAGAAGGAAACGAGAAAACCAGGGGAAAAGAGCCTATTGGGATGGACGGGTGCATGCATCTCTGCCAGGGAAATAAGCTACCACTCTCCTTCCAATTATATTTGTACATTTGAATGAGAAAGACGAAGCAAGGGAGTTATCAGTGTGCTATCATCCCATTTTGTTCATCTGTCTGCGTACAGAACGAATATAATGTATTGCACACATTTTTACTTTTTTTTTACTCAGGGCATTTTCGCAGATGAGGAAAAGTCTGAGAGAAGCAGAGAGAACGATATGATTCAGATGATGATGGTGTGGATGATGACAACAATTCTTTTTACAACTTTCTGTACTCCGGTATGATTTTTCATGTGTGAGCACACGTGTCTCGGAAAATAATGAGGTTTTTAAGCGTGCCCGTACACAACACAATGAAAGAGATAGTTAGGTACTTACTGCATTCAAGAACCGTTACCGTTGCTGAATATCATTATCAAAGATTGCTTACTTTTACTTTGCTCCTACTTCGTAGGACATTTCCCCCCTTGTTCTGAGATTTGCACTTACAAGGAACAAAGAAATTTTGAACAAAAAAGTAAGCTGTGTTGCTTTGAGCCGGAGTGAAATAAATAGATAGGTGAATGGAATGGATTTTTCTTCTGAAGCAACATTTTACTTTCACACGAACTTAAACCTAAAGCATGTAAAAGGTTCATAACACAAGATTACTTCTGGTGGTAAGCTCCCATTTCCCGTCAGTGTCATTAATGCTACTACCGCTACAATTATTGCAACATGGGGGCTTTCACCCACATCATTTCTGCAATGCCCCTTTCTTTCTCACTCTCGTTATAACCAAATGCACATTACGATGAGAACTAGATGGTGCATTATTATTACTTCATAATTCTGAAAATACCTACCATGGTAGTTAGGCTGCTGTATGGAATGAATGTGCCATGCCGTGTCTTTGTTCATCATTTACTTATGTACAAAACGTGTGAACCCTTGGTACCACTTCTCTGCACTTTGTAGTGCACATAAATAAACTTTAACTTTCCCAAGCTACCCTTTAAAAAGGAACTGACTGAGGGAATCTCCGTTTCCTGCCAATGGCACATTTTAACACATCCTCCATGTGGGAGGTTAAATTGATAGTGAATAGTAACGGCAGGAGCAATAACGGCAAGAAGCAACATCCAAACATTTACTTCAAAACTACTTCATCGTTTATATTTCGCAGGAGAACGTTAGAAATGATATGACTATATAAAGCACCACCGACGACGAAATGTACTTATAAATAATCGCTGTATCATATTTATATATTCAAAGGCATAATAATCTTCGTGTGGAATACATAAGTCGTGTATATTATTAGCTCTCATGTTTCTCCATCATCATCGTCATCACCTCGATTATGGTAACACTACACTACTCTGAAACACACTACAACTTATAACACATCATTCGAGTGAGAGTATGTCGGCTTGGTTGAGAAGAGGAAAGAAATGAAGCACATCACAGCCTTGCCAACTTCCAACAGCAGGTTTGCACAAATCCACTTTGCCTAGGTGGCTACGCTCTCTATAGAATGTCTGTTAGTGGATTTGAGAGAACTGTGAGTATTTAAATGACATAAAAGGGACTCTGAGGAGTGCTGTGGAGTAAGTAGAAAGCTGTGTAGAAAGTCAAGAATCTGAATTTATGAAATTTTCTAATAAATCCTATGTTGTTTCACTTTTACTCGCTACCTCTTTCCCGTGTGTAAAAGTAACCTTTTCTTCACTAGCTTGATCACGCATCTAGACAAGGAAAGAGAAAAATACTACTATGTGCTTCACATATCACATAATATTTAAAGTATTTTGGTATTAAAAAGTACTAATGCAGCAGCTACCGTCGTCACTGCCACTTCTAACTACTTATATACCAGGACGGACTTGGGAGAAAAAGGGTATTTCACATCGAAAATGGATGCATACAACTCAGCACAAATTGGAGGAAACCTCCCTCGCGGGCATTTATTATGCATGCGAGTAGACACCGGAGACGGGAACTGCTAATTCCCTGTCGGGTGATTGTAATACCAAAAAGAGTACAGTTCTGTGGAAGCGGCAGAGCAAGTGAAAGACACGTTACGAAACGCGGACTTGCCATTTTTGGAATAGCCTGTAGGACACAAAATTTAGAGCTCAGAGTCCAATTACTAACGACAATATATAAAAATGTACACATTTGCTGGCTGCCTATTTTAGAAAACTGCCAAGTTATGGTCTTTCAATGCTTTAGCCGAAAACGAGCAAGAAATGGAACTGGGCTCAATATATATCTATGTACCACTTTGTTCATTTTCCCCATACATAAATAAATCCATATATAGAGATTATACCGCTTTTCTCCTTTACTCTGACAGATCCATCTAGGACACAAGAGAGTGCGTGCACAGATGCACTATACTATCTTTTCGGATTCCTTCGCTGGATATACTACTGGCTGGTAGTTATTAGCTCCATCATTTCATAATGGCTTGCGGCCACGAATACATACATTCTCTGTGTAGCTTCTGTCCTCTTGATCTTGTACTTTATGCGCAGAGTTCCAGAAATGTTTGTATCTCTGTCCGTGGTAGAAAAAGTTCCATGAAGCCATGAAAACTTGATACCATCCATCCCACAACTCTTATTCACTTGCACACCACCTCCAAACACAATTGCTAGACACGCGTGGTCGTATGTATAAATAATAGCATTAACGGTTTCAAAGGTTACACTGGATGCCTTGCAGAAATCGTCAAATACGTATTAGCGGAAGAAGCAATCGCAGCGCGGTACACGTAAACCTGTAAGGGAAATGGAAAGTTAAAAGCACATAAACGAAATATGCATTCCTACATGTTGGGGACTTTGTTTGACTGGATCAGTAAAGTTAGTGTACATACCTATAAAATAAGCATAGTATCCACAAATCTATCTACTTTTGAGTAGATATTTTGAGTATATGTCTACCCGTATGCAGAACAGAAATAAAAAACGAGGACAAATGGACGATAACCGTATAGAGTTGAGCTAAAAGTTAATTTCTACGAATGGAATTCAAGTTGGGACACTAATACAAAAATATCGGTGTACATTGTACCAAGTATTTTTGCTACAGAACGGATTTTCAAACGTTTTTTCCTTCCTTCAGCTAGTCTGGAGAAAGTATATAGCAGTAGCAGAGCTTCATGGATGTGTCATGTGCCTTAGAAAAGTAAAGCTTTTTTTCCTGCTCCACACAATCCAAAGTTGTGTCTGTGTGGGATAGGGGTGTAAGGAGAAAAAAAGCAGGGCTTGTTAGTGAAGGGAAGCAAAGTAGGTATCTTTAATGCAATAATATGAACGTGCAGTGTAGCAGTAACGGAAAGCAATACAAGCAGAAATTCTATTTGTAATGGGGATAATGGTATCCTTAAAATGAAACAGAAAAACGAGAGAATATCAGTGTATGCCTATAACGCATGTAAGAAAAGTATATATGTTGCGCGGATTAATGGGTATAAAACTTACATGAGCAGCATCTAGCTACACATTTTCCTCGACTGAAAGGGAAAACTGAACGGAAGTAAAAGCGGGCAAAGAAAGTGGATCTTTCTTTCTCCTGCAAAAAGTCTGAGCTTGTTCTTCTGTCTTTCTCTCTCTCTCGCGTTCACGTTTTGCAAAAGATACCTTTCGGATATGTACAAAAAAGTAGAACCAACCGCTGCTGCGACTAGGCAGCAAGAATGGTGAGGAAAAAAGTGACTACTATCCCACTTCCGTCTTTCTCCTACACTGTTCATACTCGCTTTCCGTTCCAATACTTTATTTGCCTAGTAGTACTTCTGTTACAAGTTACAACTAATGCTACTACACACGACACAGAAATGATGATGATCACACAACTTTACCTTTCGGTTTTCGTTTTTATTCCTTGTTTCTGAACCAGGGATATAAAAAAGGAGAAAGTCGTCGTCGTCATCATCATCATCATTGGGATCATCATGGCTATGTAGGGAAATAACCTGTGCTTGAAGAGAAAGAAATTGAAAAGTACGCGTTTGGGAAGAGCAGAACTACTGTTATCAAAGAGATGTTGTTGCTGGCACTGACTAAACTTCGTTCTGACTTTAACTGCCCCATTTCTTCCGTTTTTGCCTCATTTAAGTCACAACAAGATTGTACGATTGGATCAAGTTTTACTGGATTAGACAAAAAGAGGTGGATATCTTGTCCTCTATACCATAAAATTTATATATGCTCTTTTCTCCACTGGTTATGGTCTCTTTTCTTTTGTGTGGGGAATGAGTTTTCCTTGTCGTATAGTCATGAATTTTTGGGATGCATTATTATTATTATTATTGTCATACAAGTATCTTGGGGTGTCGTCTAATGGCACATTTTCAGAATGAAATGAAATTTGGGAAACCATGCACATTTTTCTTTTCCTGTTGTTTACATTTAACTGAAAGAAAGTAGCGAGCTGTAGCCAGCGACGATGTTGTGAACTGCTATATACATTTATATGTGCTGGTTAAAACTAGTCGTTTGTAATGGCAGCACAACGACTAACTTCACAATATTGTATTTCCTATAAAATCTTATCAAAGCTGTTTACATTGGTAATCACTTTTAGACTACCGATTACAGGGAGATCGTTCTCTCTTGTTTTGTGAAAGAAGTGCTATCGTGTACATTATATTCCCAGTAGTTTCCGTTACGCTTTTACTCCCACCACTTGCCACTACAACTTTGAGAAGAATTCAATACCAAAATAAGATTCCTATATTATCATTGGTTCTCTAGTCTCAGTCTCTTTCCCGTATCACTTTCAAGGCAATAAGCAACTACCATTTTAAACTTGATTGCCCAGACCAAGATGCGATTCCAGATAGAGAGAAGCATGAAAGAAGAGGAAAAAAGAAATGCTGGCGAGCAGCATGTATTCACAAGGCTGCAGAAGAAGAATACAGTGGAATTCAACAGAATAGATGTAATCATAGAGAGAAAGGGTTATTAACCCAATTTAGGGAAACGGATATACTGACACAGAAAAGGGGGCGGGTATTGTAAGCGTTATTAGTTGAAACTATGTGTGCCTAATATATGCATTTTCATCTCCTCGTGTAATTCCCTTTTTATCAGATTATCTACGTGTACGTAGAAAGTAAGTGAGTACAAGGCTGATACCCTTTATCTTAGCTGAGTAAGTAGTGGCAAAAATTAAACATAAAAAGTGCTGTAAAATCTTTGAACATTATTTCTGTCAACGTAACTACATAGGAAAACAAATGAGCTGCGTAAATTAGGTCACATACAAAGGAAACACGACAGGAAAACTAGAGTCTGAGGAAATGTACTTTTGAAAGTATGTACGACATAGGTATCTACTCTATTACCAGGATACACACACAAAGCTTATTTAGACAAACGAACAAGAAAACCAAATGCACAGAATAGAAATGAGGGATGAAATCAGGCCTTGGAGTGTCGTAAGAGTGTGACGTGAGTAAGCAAAGAGACACAAGGAGACAGAAGAGAGATGAGCTTAAAATAAAAAATGGCTGCACGAACAGGCCAGTAATGGTATAGGTACGATGAGTACGAAGAAAAAGGAACAGAGAATAAACCGGTTTCTTTCACAACAACATGAGAAATGATTCTTGGGCAATGTAACTTGCAATACCAGTGTTGTAGCAAAAGTGTTAGCAGCAATGTTATCGCTTCGTCGAATATACACTCTACAGGCCAGAATTTAACCGTACACGTTTTCTTTCATGTATTACCAAGGCCGGCTCCAATAAACGAGTATCTTCATAATGTGGCTTAACATTCATCATAAGAGTGGCAGCAATAGTAAATGTATGTGCCACATGTGGATGTTGTCAGAAGGGAACAATTTTATGAGAAAGGAAGGAAGCGCGAGTGAATCTTTTTTTCCTTGCTGCTGTCTTTTGTTAAGCTCATATGACATGTATTTCTCTTCTTCTCTATGCTTTTGTTGCTGTCCATCCGTCGGAATTTTTTCTCGTTTCTCATACAGTTGCTCAAGCTGGATGGTGAAAGTCCGTACCATCCAAACAGAGAAGTGTTTTGGGTACGTTCGGGGTACGATGACGATGACATAGAATTCATACGCAGTGCAGCTTTTCATTTCACAAGTTTTCGCTTTAAAAGTTGAGACTAACTCTGGACGAAAAACTTTTCTTGGTATTCTGATCTGTAACACTGTATGATATACTGTAAAAGGGTTGTAATAGTTGTTGTAACCCTTTCGGCTCTTTGAATTCTGTAGACTGGCATCCGTACACAAAGAATGCAGTGTCATTAAGATGAATATTAAATAAAGCGTGGTTGAAGGCCATTAAATCCTTTCACAAACAAGCACGTTTCACAGTAGGGAAATGATACATAAGCATCAAAAACTGATGGCTAGCAGTTTCGTTTAAACTCATTTGCTTACACCATTCAATGTCATGTGTGTGAGATTACTTTTCTACTCTTTGCAGAAAATATTACCAGTAACAACTTTTCCTGTTGTGTGATATGATTAATGAATAAATGTACTTATGAATGACCATGAACACTTTCAACCTAAATGTATTGAGGAGCTACTATAGGCCTATAGAGAATGCGTACTTTCACTCGAGCCTCATATGTGGAATATCGTTTAAGAGAATTTCGTGATTATAAATAGGCTATGAATACTGAAAATTTGTGGCTTCTTTTGAAATTGTTGGTATCTTTTATCGCTCAAACTGGAAAGATAAATCTTACACATTTCTTGAATGAACGGTACAGTAGTAGTTTAGCTGTTGGAAACATTCAAGTTATAATTTAAAAGTAATTATGAAGTAATTCAAGCAGATCAACATGTGCATGATGACTTGAATGAACGGTACAGTAGTAGTTTAGCTGTTGGAAACATTCAAGTTATAATTTAAAAGTAATTATGAAGTAATTCAAGCAGATCAACATGTGAACGATGACAGTATGAAGATCAAAGAGAAAACCACTTAATGTACGGTATAACTGTATAATATGTATTTGTGACAAGTTATTTTTTGTTTGGAAATGTAGTTGGGGAACAACATTGGTGCTGATGTGGGAGGAGCATTAGCGGCTGCGGTGGCGGAACAGCAGCAAAAGTCTCAGATGATGATGAGACAACTGAGCCAACTTTGCGGTCATGTCTCGTTGGAACCAACCTCCCTAGAACAGCAACAACAGGAGACTTTGTTCAAAATGCAGAAGCAACAACAGCAACAACAACAAGGAGACCAAGAGCAACTTCCCCATCTTTCCGCCAATAGACTTATTCACTCGGAGAGTTCTTTGACACCTGAGTCACGCTCCGCATCCACTCTCAAGATTTCAGAAAGGACCAGGAAAAGAAGGAGATTTTTATGCTGTCAAGGTATGATTTTGCAGCTTTTTAAGTGCTCATATCTTTCAGTAAGGCTATTTCATGAGTAGAATTCGTTTCATGTTTACATTATTGTTAGCGCGGCAGACCAAAAGGATACCAGTGAAATATATTGAGTAGTGCATCATCTTGTATTCTGTACTTGATGCCTTCTACGAAAGATGTATTCGTATTCTTCCGATGTACAAAGATCCAAACTTAATACACATTAGATAATGGTGTCATAAAATCCTTTTTAGCATCAATATAACCTGCGAAGAATGGATGGAGTATCCAACATCTACAACCTAATTGGCCATTGAATTGGATCCACATTGCATTGGTGCAATGAAAGCTATTGAAATGGACAGCACACGAGCATATTATTCGAAATCAATTACTTGGAACCAGTGTGCGTGCGAAAACTGGTTTCCCGTTAAAACATCCCATTAAAATAATTAAGAATAACTTTAACAGTATACTGCATTCAACTAAAAGATTATAAACTTTTACTACACTACAACCTCATTATTAGGTTGCCTTTTTCGTAATGGGAAAAACAAGAACAAACAGCTGAATCCCTCTTTCTCGTACTATACCGCTGCGCACTTTAAATACTTGTATCTCATGGGATTTCAAGAATTTCTGCTTAAATGTATTTATGGGGAACGATGCCAAAGCGGCAGACTATAATGTCCAGAAAAGTCGTTACGAGAAAAAAAACATGTTTCACATTTTCTCTCTTCTCAACTTTCTCTTTTCTATTCAAACATTCCAAGTTGAAAATTTGAATTATTACACAGAGAATTTCGACAAACAGGATTACCCTAAGGAAATGTTATAAGATGATGATGGAAAAGCATTTCTAATGCATACTTTACAGTTGGGCGCGATTGGATTGTAATAGTGGTAGTAAAAGTGTAACATTATTAAAACGGCAATTTGGGAGAATGTGAAGAGAGAGCCAGAAATAGTTTGTTAGATGTAAACTGCAAAACCATTTAATGCGCTCGGCGAGAATAAACGCTGGTAAGTTCTGGCATTGCAGCCACAGTCCACTTCCAGTTTAAATTCTCATTAAGCACTTTGGTAGAGAATTCTCATGAGAAACAAAAATGTACCATCTAGAAACTGATTTTGTATGCATTTTAATTAATTTATGTATGAATATACATACATATCAAGCAGCTATTTCACAGAACAGCAGCAGAATAAAACTGAGCAAATGAATTTATTGAAAAACTTTCTGAGAAGATGAGATGAGACAGTTATTTGGATAGCATACTTTTCATGTAGAAAGATTGCGTTCAGTGAGATAAAAAAAAGTTTATTCAAAGTAACGCAGATAGCTGTAGTTGAATGTACTGTATACACATATCGTTGATTAAAATTATTGCATGCATGACATTCGGGGGCAAATGGTCATATTTAGAAAATTCCCTGACATTATAACATAAAATTTGAGGATATATGTCAATATTGTACATGTGGAACTCTTCTGCGGAATGTGCTCTTCAACCAGTAAGTAGTCATACCTTGTTAACAAGTTATGGGCGAGGTCCTCATATTAACCAGAGTGGACAGAATATCAGGCAGTCAACAAGAAATGAAAGTATGAGAGAAGTATCTCGTTTTATGGTCCATAGGAACTATAAAATCAGTGGCAGTTCAAACTTCCACATCATTTCATATAACGGCAATCTTGCGCATTTCATAAACAGTCAAAGAAGCAGTGAAGGAAGCCAAAGTTGACATCTTAAATGATCCTTAAACCAGGCAAATTATTGGTTCCACTTGGAGGTTCTGCCAAAGTCACATATAATTTGCGTTCGTTATGGCAGCATTGCTCCAAATATGTATGTAACTTACAATATTAGTCAAATGATGACTACTTTAAGAATGTACACAGTTTTATCGTATTATATTTTTCAAAGACAGAATTCAAATGCTTTATATATGATCTTCTCACCACGTCCCATCCAATAGATATACACGTCTTTTTTCGAATTACATTTCAAACTGAGAAAATATCATTGAGTGTGTGAGAGAGAGACGTGTACACGTATTTCTCCACTACGCTAATAAGGTATCCAGGAAGTGAAAATATACCGGTTATGAATGTTGTTTATGGAACTGCAAGTAGAGCAATGACTTAAAAGTAATAACTAATAACTCTGTTTTATTATGTAACACAAATTCTAAAAAGTTTTCGTGTTACGATAGTTCTCACAATTTTCACGAAGGCAAAATGAACCGGGTGGTTCTTTTACATGTAAATCACTTGACTGTTTGATTCAATGAGAAACCATCTGTACCTCCATGTTTCTTATATCAAAATTGGGAAATGCCTGACAGGACATTGAACTGAAATGACAAAACTCAAATCAACGGTAAGGTTGTTGGAGCCCTTAAGCGTGTATAAAAGTGGAAATTTCCCTTGAAAATGCATAAATGTTTTTCAACTAAACAAGAAATATGTATGTACAACTTTAACTTTAGGATCAAAATCGCACACGAGTGTTAACAGCTTGATATAAGCAAGCCAATGACTTTTTGATTTCTTAAACTTGAGTAGCACTACTTATTTTCATTGAGCTATTGTATTTGTGACTTGTAGTAAGGTTTGCATTGTATGCATATGTGTAATACATATTATGTATCTATGTATTTACATCCTTGAACATCAATGTAACATTATATTAACTTTTTTTGTCAATATAATTCAATTGAAATTTTAAAGAATATTTTAATACATGAATTGTTAGAGCAAAATTTCATTTATTATTGCCCAAGCCATTGCGAATTCGTTTTTCGAAGAGCTGATATATAAAAACTCAGAATGGTTTTTCGAATTCTCTGTTGTAAATTGCAATCCAATCTCTATTTGATGCTCAGAGAAGCTCATTCTATCGATGTACTCCTTGAACAAAGCATTTCCGCATAAACTCATGGGTTTCACAATCAAGTAAGCACATGTTGAAACCCATGGAGTAGAAAAAGAAAAGTAGAACATTTTTTGCCGATACTTTTTTCCATCATTCGTTCAGTACCGATGGGGCCCGGTTCCTAAACGTCAAAGTGAGGTAGAAAAGTCATCTGCAGTTATCCTATGTCCAAATCCAAAATGTCTTAAAGCTTTCAAAGTTTAGTGAACCATACTTTTGAGGGCTACAGATGTAGTGGTCAAGATGAAAGTAAGCTATATTAGGACTGTTCGCCTAGCGGCAATCACAGCGAAAACAATAATGTCCTAAACTGAGCGTTTGTTCTGAACGAAAAACAAACCGTGACTATGAACATAATTTTTTATAAAAAGTCCCAAAACGATACAAAACAAGATCGAAATGCATTATAGTCTTCTATTACCTGGAGTGCACATGAGCAACAGTGAAATCAATAATTGTAAATTACAATTGATATTGTTATGTTGGACTTTTTAAATAAAACTTTATGCCTATGTAGATATACATACCAGTTTCCAGTATTTTCGCTGGAAACTGGTATGTTTTAGTTTAACCACTTTTACCAATCAAGATCATAATATATATATTTGTACGATCCTATTTCTTATTATAGATAAACATTATTACACAGTTCATAATCAGGACTCGTGAAATCGTCAGCAATCTAAAAAAAGAGTTCACCTATAAAACATTTTTCTTATGACGGGCACGGGATGATTTTTATACAGATAGGTAACATTAAAGATGTACCAGAGTGACTAAATAAGGAAAAATAATATGCTATCTAAAAGCTGTGGATGTACATTGCATTTTAGTTAATCTTACATCTTTGGTGAAACCTGTTTGATGTATCCTTACTGATCTTTTTAAATTACTGTATTCTCTCCTTGTACTCCTACGTTCTACAATGATTAATTCTACATTTTCCTACTACATAAAGACAGTTGTTGAGAGGGATTTATTTTTAGAAAACGGAACCCAAAATTTTAATGCTAAATATCAATTAGGAATACTTTAATTTTTTACCTATAATTATAATTATACTTACGTATAATTTTTTTTTTACTTTTTCGATATATGGTTATGTGGTTTAATATTTGCGCTAAGAGCTCTCGATATGATGACAAAAATACACACAGACTTTTGAACATTTGTTAGGATAAAATATTACTACTATTTGATTTAAGGATTAATTCAAATACTGTACCAGCAGAGAACATTACTATTGTATCCTTAACTGATGATGCAGTATCAAAGAAAATGATGAGCTCTATTGTTAAAAAAGTTAATATATTTTGTAGGTCAAAGAACTCGAAAGAACCCTTAACATTTTATTGTATACTTTTTCGATACAACTTCATTTCTCTACTTTTATTTGCACAAGGAAATCTGTCGTTTGTATTAGCTTTACAGGAAAAGTAAATAAACGTGGGAAGAGGAAACTGTGTACTTTTCTTCCTTTTCATACAGAGGGCTTATATTAACTTGGAGCTACTGAACGAAGTAATAAACATATAAAACACAAGTTGCATATTCGTATTACATACCGCTTTCCGTTACTCGCTATGTTTGACACATTAGGCATGACTAGGTACCTATACCGGGTATATTTGTTTTGTGAAGGTACACCAAACAGGATATGTAGTAATATAATTTCGGTATGCTATTTTTAGTTGGTTGGCATTTCATTGAACTATAGCTGCACATGTATGAACATCGGCTGCTGCCATGCTCAACTTTCACCAATATCCAATTTTGTATAGATGTCTAATTTGACTTTCAGACAAAAAGTTTCTTTGAATT
>JAHZMV010000112.1:0-11854 GCA_027743765.1 Coecobrya sp. COE2
TTCATGATTAACATGCCAAATTACAGGAAGAAAGATGGGAGAACATAGTTGGTCCAGGCAACCTTATTCGACAAAATGAATTTAATGACAACAATTGATGCAGTCAAAATCTTCAAACGATGCAAAGTGAAGTTATTTAATAGTCTATTTTACAAATCTGTAAACACAATGGTACGAATTGCATAAAATCATGGTTAGGGTTTATGTATATACAAAAGGCCTAATACTTTAATCACATTTAATAAATACCGAATCTTGAATTTTCATAACTTCACAACACATGAAATGTTAATGTGCATACCTAGAAGGAGTCAAATATTAAAAGTGATGGTTTTCTTTTCAAATCACTTTCTAATAAGCTATTAGGTATATAGAAAATTACATTAATATTCGCATTGATGCAAGTCAGTTCATATTCCCGTACATTTTGTTACTTCCAGACAGTCACGAGATCTATGTATGTAGTTTAAGTGTTTTTCAAAACGTCCTTGTGTTAACTATTGCTTAGGAATATTATGTCACATGAGATATTTGCATCCTGCATTGTCATAAGGTTCAAGTTCAAGTATTTCATATTGTGCACTTAATTATATAACCTATTACCCCAATGTCAATTATTTGCAGAGATTTTGCAAGTCATTCACTTTGCATATAACGAATTAGGTAATTCAATAGAAGACGATATGCGTAATGGAGTGTTTTTGAGCTGATAAATCAATCAATAAACATTTCATATTAAGATTAAACTGCTAATTGACACAATTTGTGTCTCAGGTCCAGGATTGAAATTTTAAAAGTTAACATCTACGACATCGATCAATCAAGTGAAATGTCAAAAACTAGATCATTCGGCAAACATGAGGTCATAGATCATATCGTAATCTTTAGAGGTGAGTGTTTACGTAAATTGTGTACTCACTAGAATATGTTACCAAAATCGTTTCACTTGCAATACTGCTACGATAATTGCAGACGGATGTAACGATTTGTACAAAATCCCTTTCATTTCATTACAAAGACAAAAGTAAAGTTACTTGCTAAAACCAAAATGGCAAAGTACGCCTTTCTCGCCTTTTTAAGTTTTCTGGCGTTTGTACCAAAATCCCAATCAACGGACGAATTGGACAGTTATTTAAATCTTAAATTTTCAACCTTCTATCAATGGGCTGACTCACATAATCTCGACCCTTCGCCAAGGACAGCCGGACCAACACCCTTTACTGCCTCAAATACACATTCCCGATCCGACTATATTTTAAGGTACATACGTCAAAATTGATTTTGTCCATTTAACAAATAAATCTTTCATCACTTCTGACCATTTTTGTATAGAAACCATGGTATCGAAGGTCATTCTAGAAGCGACCATAAACTATTGACCAAGGAAACTGATATAAATAGTTACCTAAAACTAACATTTATGACAACGGGGAAATGTTACATTTGGTGGTAAAATGAATACGTTGTCTATTTTCCATTAAATGCATAAGGAATAATAATAATAATATTTAATTATCATGAATTCTGGAAATAACTAACAGGGGATTACAGTTCCAACGGTACTGTTTGGGATAAAGAGATATCTACTCAAGGAACTTGGTATATGACAGTGCCAGGAACATGGTTCTGGAATGTTTCTGTCGAGTTTACTAATACAACCCTGGGCTATATAAACATAGATTCTTATAGCCAAATAGTGTTGGACGTATATCCGGATGAACATGAAGTATACTTTGAACACCTGTGGGAAGACGCAGGGTTGGAAACTTTTGAAAAAGTGATAAAGGACGCTGTATTTCAAAGGTTCCGGACCTTGTTGAAAGTAGCCGATCTTCAGCACCCTATAGCAGAAATATACCAAAAATATTTTATGGAGATTTTAACGGTAAGGGCTTTTTGAATCTAGGCATGTATTACAATAGAGATGTAGAGTTTATTTTTATCCGAGTTTAATATTACATATATTATAACAGGAAGAAACCTGGGACAATATCGTTGGAACACCAACCACTAAAGTGGAAAATGAAATAGCTGATCATAATTAAAATTAATAATAATGAAACAAAAATATTTTTTGCTGCATTAAAAGATTCAACTTTCTTCTATTCATTGATCTTTTCTTGTATTTTATATGCGATCGCAAATGAATCATAAAGTACACATTTTTGTCATATTAGTTAATTGAAATCAAATTTGGTTGCAGCTTTTCTCCAACGTGGAGATGCCGAAGGTGGCAAGCCATTTTAAGCTGTTATTACACACAACAAGCTAATACGCTTTTCAAAAAACATCAATAGCTGAAAGCACAAAACACAGCCATATAAATAAATTTCCACGTGTAATACCTGTCCAGTTTACCATTTAATGATTATAATTATTAGTGATTTATTGATCCTTTAAAACTCATAAAAATGAATGAACGTGCCTTTACATCTCGATTCAAATATAAAATTAAATACGTCATTAATATTGCCCACAAGGTCATTATTTTGATAATGCGAACATCCATTGTAACTTTAGTTCTGGGTAAGAAGAACAAGCATTGAAAAACTGACATTGATTATTATTGGAGTAGAAGCTACATTGGCAACATAATGAGTTTGTTACTGTACATATGTCAGGAATCTGGAACTGAAAATGTAACTTTGTTTGTGCATTTGAAAAACGAAACTAGTTTCATTGCGGTATGCATTATTTAATTGCATTTACGTTTTCATAAGGTAAAAACCCACACGCGTATAGCACGTGTTCTATGACTTATGACTGCACAGTCTATGCTATCATTAAATTGCATAGCGATTTGCAGAAAACCACAAAAATTTCCTTTACCCAAAACATTCAAAGTGATTTTTAGTTCGACTTGTTCAAACACGTGAAAGATAAATAAATCAAACCTGCCAAAAGTAGTTTCGCAATTTGAATTTGAAAAGGAAAATAACAAGATAATTAACTTTTCCTTACAAAATTCCTAAGGTGAGATAATCTTTAATTGTTCATTACTAGTGGTAATTTACCATATCTCATCGCACTGCCTCAAGATCAGAACAGCAATTACTTTTTCAGCAACACTCAACACTAACGCACGTTCTGTTAAATAAATGTACTCCTTCGTCGGAAGTGGAAAATGTCGCGTGTTCTCCGATTTATGGCAGTTGCTTCCCTTGTTGCAATCTTACCTTTGTGTGCAATTTTTCTGTTTATTTTACTAAATTACAAGAAAATTGTTTGCCTTTCTGCTCGCATTTTTAAAGACTTCCAATGTCCCATCCCATCAACTAATTGTATTTATCTTGGAGATAAAATCTGGACAAAACCTCATTCAGTCGTCGTTCAAGGCACAGAATTGGAAGGAGAATGCCTGTTACAAAATATTAGAAATGCGTGGCAAAGAGCCTACGACTGCAGGGATAAGAATGGGCAAAGGTAATTGTTTGAACAATAATTAAAATAAACAGTTTAACGGCTTGCATTTCATTGCAAAATTGTTCATTGTGGATGATTCCAGGGGTTATCGAGAGCTGGGCTATTATCTTGTACTTTACGGAGGATATGGATTTTGGAAAAAAGTTCCCAATTTTAAGATAAGTACTTTTACTTATTTTATTCAGCTTATAATGTTGATCATCTACGAAAACGGTACTTATTATTTTCATGTTCTTCACCAAGCACGTGTCAGACAGAATTGTAGATGTTGAAAGCAAGTCAATAGCCCCCGATGAACAAGATCTGCTAGAAATAGTGCAAAAATTACAAAGGCAACCCTTCGGAAAGACAGAACCGCTATGGAGTGTTCATTTAATCCATAACTACAAAGGAAATCCAAATCGAACCATTCAACTTATCCGACTTCATCACTTACTCGCGGATGGAATGTCCTTCGTCAAATTATTTCACAGCTGCACAGGATCAGACCATTTACCAGAATCATTTTCCAAGCCAAAAAAGTCCGTTGAAAAGTGGGAAAAAAGAAAAGTAACCATTTGGGGTAAAATATTGTCTTTCCTGCATCTTATCTCGACCGGTTTTGTAGACTGGATGTATGAAGCCGTGTTTAGAAAAGACAAACACGCTATCAATTTTGATGAGCATGGCAATGATAAATATACCGGAGATTGGATAATATCTGCGGGAAAAGTTATGGATTTGGAAATTGTCAAAAATGCTAGTAAATTCTACAAGTGTAGCGTAATGCATATTTTGCTACTTATGATCACTAAAGGAGTGGAGAGGTACTACCTAAAGTATCATGGTTCAGATTCTCGTTCTTTGAATGGATTCAGTATATTAGCCGCCATGCCACTCCCAAGTCATCCAAATAGCCAAAAAAGTCCGTTGAAAAGTGGGAAAAAAGAAAAGTAACCATTTGGGGTAAAATATTGTCTTTCCTGCATCTTATCTCGACCGGCTTTGTCGACTGGATGTATGAAGCCGTGTTCAGAAAAGACAAACACGCTATCAATTTTGATGAGCATGGCTATGATAAATATACCGGAGACTGGATAATATCTGCAGGAAAAGTTATGGATTTGGAAATTGTCAAAAAGGCTAGTAAATTCTACAAGTGTAGCGTAATGCATATTTTGCTACTTATGATCACTAAAGGAGTGGAAAGGTACTACCTAAAGTATCATGGTTCAGATTCTCGTTCTTTGAATGGATTCAGTATATTAGCCGCCATGCCACTACCAAGTCATCCAAATTTGCGTTTAGTAAATCACTGGACTTTAGCAAAAATGTTTGCAAATACGGGTATTCGAGAAACTTCCGAGAGTCTGCAGTTCATTAAGGATGAGTCAAAGCGAGCTGCTTTCGCCTCTTTCCCATTTTTAACTGCATTCAATCTCAGGTACATAATTGGNTAAATCACTGGACTTTAGCAAAAATGTTTGCAAATACGGGTATTCGAGAAACTTCCGAGAGTCTGCAGTTCATTAAGGATGAGTCAAAGCGAGCTGCTTTCGCCTCTTTCCCATTTTTAACTGCATTCAATCTCAGGTACATAATTGGACTATATCCTGCCCCAGTGGTGAATTTCCTTTTCAGTACTCGTGCCACTAGTACTGTGGTATGGAGTAATGTCCCAGGACCTCAAGATAATAGATTGTATGCAGGGACCAGGCTAACAGAGCAGTTTTTGTGGACGCCGATTCAACTGGACCAGATGAGTATGTATCATATACGCTAACAAACATAATGGATTGGAATAGTGAATTTAATTGAGTGTTAATTTCCTCTATTAAGCTACTTTTATTTTTGCATTTAGCTTTAGCAACTGGAATTATTTCATGCAACGGCAAAATTCGAACATGCATCACTGCTGACGTGGGCTGTATCCCTGATCAGGATCACTTGGACGATTTGAATGAAATGATATTTGATACGTTGAACGATATCTGCAAAATTCCACAAACTGTCGAAATATGACAAGTGCACAGGAAAGGAAAGAAAAGCGGATTTTTGCACATGGTGCTATGTTAAAACTATTACAAAATTCAAGAGCAACTAAGGAAGTATAACGTTTTTGTTTACTGTTTTTTGCTAAAAGTAAGCTGTGGGAAAACATTACTTAAATTATTGTTATTAGTAATAATTC
Organism: Coecobrya sp. COE2; assembly: GCA_027743765.1. NCBI lineage: Eukaryota > Metazoa > Arthropoda > Collembola > Entomobryomorpha > Entomobryidae > Coecobrya > Coecobrya sp. COE2. Next base: position 5,594 of record JAHZMV010000112.1, read on the forward strand.
GCGAAAGGTAACTGAGGCAAGTAACATAATTTTTTGCTGAAGATTGATATTTATGTTATATTACTATTTAGTAGCAAACCGGCAGTAATAAATATTGCTTCTTTGCGAATTCCGATTTAATTACTAATCACCGTTCTTTAAAAAACCGTACAATCGAAATTTAGAAAAGTAGCGAATTCTAAAAGTTCAAAATTGAAAATGTAAAAAGCAGTAAAGATCGAAAAAACAATTTTGAATCGATCTACCGTAAAAACTCCTACAACATTCTAATTATTTTTATAGCACAATGTTTAGTAGCTTCTACAGACGCTTCGAATAACATACAACATTCTCTATGCCGTGATATTTTATTTTCGAACTTAGAACGGATTCTGTTGACTTTTGAACCTTGACTCTTACGATTAGTTACCGTTGACTTTTGAACTTCACATTGCCCCAGGCAGGAATTAGTTATCGATTGATGAAAGCAGGATAAACATAGCTATAATTGTTTTAGGAATCGTGTTTACAGACAGACAGACAGACAGACTCGAATATTCACACAAAGTGACCCAATTAGTTTTCGCTTCGCTAAATATAATTAGGAATGATGCTCCACTTAAGTTGATACATCCGTTACACACGCCACAATGATAACCATTTTGACTACTACCAACAGTTATCGTGATCCGTATATGTATTTACTTTGTAAACTGCACGCTTATCTAAATTTATTTCTATGAATTGAATGATATGGAAAATACATGCACTATAATCTCTGTAGTCAAATCAAGATTTATTTACTACGTTAAAATTGTCGCGTGGTATTACCTATTATTTCATGTGGTTTTTTACATGCTCTTATGCAAGAAACAACACTTATTAAATCGTGAAATTGAGTGTGCCAAGAATGTTGAAAACAAAAACTGATTTTATAGCAGTTTATCGCAAATTAACCTTTTTATTTTAATTTATTAATTTAGTCAGATATTCATAGCAATTACTCCATCAATATTTAAAAAAATATCAATGTTGTTATTTTGCCAAATTGCAAGGTGCTAGTGACCTTGCCTTCCCTCCAAAGCCGGCGTTCTCCAAACTAGCAGATTCCAAACTATTTCCGCCCTGCAGCGTTACAGATCCCCCAGTGCAATCAGCACCATCAAACAAAGTTACACAATTTCCATGATTTGCAACTGTGTCCACCCGGGAAACCGTGTAAGATGGTAAATTTATGCATTCAGTGACATTGAAATATTCAACCAAATCCATAGTTCTATACGGGTAGTCGCTAACAAGGTCAACTAATTCAACATGAACAGCTTTGTCCCCCTCGTCTTCCTTACACGCCCTAAACGATTGAATTAACTTGGTCGCATTTTGGCTACGATGTTGCACCTCAGAAAGGTCGGAATATCTTCCAGGGAGGATAGCAAAATTGGGAGAAGATGAGCATGAGGTGGATGGATATACCATTAGGCAGGTGTTTGTTATTAGAGACGTGGTCCGATTACGTCCTGCTTCAGGTAGAACGGTACATGCTGATTCAGCTTTGGTAGCACCTTGCCATATTAATCCTATAACATAAACATAAAAAATGAATTCATTTCTTGGGATTTTCAGTATAGACTGAAATGTTTACAATTTCTTACCTTTAAAATCAGTCTGCTCGAAAAACTGAACAGAATTTTGAGAATTAACGTTGACCGTAATTTGGATCAAAGTCAATGCCGCCAATAATATCACACGAGTCATTGTAAATTTTAAGTTGAGAAAGACTTTGAACGTTGTCTGCGCTATTCTCTCGCCTGATTTTATAATGTATCGAATCAACAGAAATAATTTCTTTTTATATGAATCTCCTGGATTGTATATTGCGAAGCACTTGCCGATAAATCCCATATTTCGGTGAACAAAAATAGATTACTCAATGCAGATTATAAGTGACATGACAGCATACGTTTCATTCAAAAACAACATCAACGTACGTAAGTGCACCCGGATTACCTCAATGATAACTCATCAAGCTACAAAGAATTAAGGTTATCATGACGCAAGGGATTACTTGTTTTCAACTGACCTTTGCATTTATTCTCCAAAAATAATTGACTCTGACGCTGTTTCACTGAAATGATGTACATAGGTATACATATTACATGTGTTGCGAATCCGTGCTTACTGTAAACGTATCCAAGCAGATATAGAAATAAACAACAATAAAATGTATTTGTAATTTAATATAAAACACTTCACATTTGGGTGGTCCCAGCCTTGCAGTGGATATTGAAGATAAATATTAATACAGAATTCAAATTATTTTAATTAATACGCTAGTATTAAGACAATAAAATAAATATACTGTTTTCCTCTTAATTGCATCATGTCATAAAGTCATCACTAAATTTTCCGTAATATCCTCAAACAATTATGCCCAACTGAATCCCTTCACAATACATTATAAAAGTTAGAAGTTGTACATTTTCGACCACTTTCAAAATCAATTGTTATCAATAAATAGATAAGAAGCAATAGATTAACGAAATAATTTTTAATAATTACACAAGGTCATTTAACACATAATCTTGTTAAATAATTTATTGTGTGGGCTTATGAACCTTTTATGGTCTGAGATTTAATTTGATTAAATATTTATTTAATAAATCACATATTGAAATATTTAATGCCAGTAGTTTCATATTCGAAATAAATTTCTAATTATTATGCGCAAACTTGATAAAATAATTATTATGCAGCCGGTAGGTGTTGGGTGTATACAAGCGCTGTTATGATCTCGTCCAGAAGCTACAGCCCAATCACAACCCAATTCATCGGACCCATCTGAACAATCCGTATCTCCGTCACATTTAAACCTTACTGGTAGACAGTAGACATTTTCAGAACATCGAAATTCATTATCATTGCATGGTCTGTTGTAAAGCATCCAAAAGTCAATTTGTTATAATTGTGTTCATTTTACGACTATTTTTTTAAAATTGAAATAAAAATGAAATTCACCGTTCAATTAACATTATTACCACCATGCTCAACAGAGGAAATAATCGTTTGGTCCTGCTTTGTTTCCGATGGTGCTTGGTCGAAATTTTCGGGACGGTTTCTGGAAATAAGTAGTGTACTCCGGATTTTACATTTTTAAAATATTTTTAAAGTAACCTTAATATATTCCGGATTTTAATCGTACGAATTAACAGTAATGCTGCTGCTAGCTTCTTCAGAGAAAGATAAATGACAGTCCACTTCGTCTGAACCGTCAGAACAATCCTTATCGTCGTCACATTTATAAACTTTGGGAATACAACTTGAATTATCAAAGCATCGGAATTGTTCGGAGTTGCATGATCTACCGAATCATGTTTAAAATACAACTTGTTTGTTCAATTCCATGTAACCAGTATAAACAACTCTTTCTAATATGGGAAACAATTAGCTAAACTATTTATTATGATAATTAGATCATAAACTTACCTATCACTTAAACAATCAAGCTCGTCCGAACCAGTGGGGCAGTCGTATACACCGTCACAAACATCAAATCCTTTGAAACATATATCATCTTCAGAACAACGAAAATCTCCTGCATCACACGATCTGCGATTTATGAAACAGTTCCTTAAAATTAATCTTTATTCAATAACCCACATGTCATCATTAGAATTACTTTACCCATTAGCTGGAAAGTATCCAAGATTTACAACTGGACAGGAATTCTCGTCAGAACCAGATGCACAATCCTTGTGCTGATTGCATACAAAACGGGACGGAATACAAGTTGAGTTTTCAAAGCACCAAAATTCGTTTTCTCCGCAGGACCTTAAAACATTGGTTTGCTAATAATTGGAAAGCGGTAAAAACTATTCATAATTTTAGTTTTGAATTAAAATTTTACATATTATGACCACGAATATCGCCATAGTCTGCATGAGAGTTTGTTTTGCGAAATGGACTGCCCGAGTTATTGTTATCAAAAACATAGCATCCCATTTCGTCAGATCCATCCAAACAGTCTTTCTCTCCGTCGCATTTAAACCTTCTTCGAATACACTTTAAAGTTTCAGAGCATTGAAATTCATCCCAAGCACAGGTCCTTTACAAAATATATTGTAAATACGGGGGCTAATATCACTTGAAATATTTTCGTCTTTAAATAGATTAAGAAACAGATCTTACTTAGCTGGACAATTTAACTCATCAGTCCCCTTTGGACAATCGTTATCGTTGTCACATTTATAGAATGCTGGAATACATTTGAAATTTTCAGTACATTGGAATTCGGAAGGCTTGCACGTTCTAAAAAAAATAAAAAATACTTTGATTCCAACACTTAACTTATGCGTTACTAAATATCACTGTTTTCGTTCTTCGTAATTAACTTACGCATTTAACGCTAAACAGTCCTTTTCATCGGAACCGAGTGGACAATCCTGGTCTCCATCACATTTATAATTTTCTGGGATGCATGCTTGATCTTCAGTGCATAAAAATTGGTTTGGCGAGCAAGATCTGTAAAATGCAGTTTCACTTGATTTGCGATAATTTCATTCAGTTCAACTTATTTATTATAATAATTTACCCTTTTTCCATCTGAACTTCTCCTTCTTGCGAATGCATACCTATATTAATTTCTGTTTGATTGTCAACATCAGCTTTCTCCATTTCTCGTGGCAACGCTGAAGGTACTAGTATAAACGTTTCTTTTTACAAATTTGCTTTGAATAGTTTTGTTACATGATTATTATTATTTTAAGTTTAAGTGGTAAATTTACCTCCTTCCAAGCTAATGGCTATGGCCAGTAGTGTTATGAAATAATTACTTAGATCATATTTTGTCATTTTGCCTAAGCTGACTTATATATAATTATTCAGAGAAACTAAGGAATGGAATCCGACTTAAAACAGAATACGGACTATGTATTAACTAACTCACAATGAGTATGACTAATGATCAAAATTGTTGCGGTAAATATAAATATATATGTTGGTTACGCCAATTACTATCTATTATTTTTTGAGATATCCGAAATTGTATCATTTTCCAATTTCTAAGTAATGATTGCATCAACTTTCTTCTTCCTGACATGCATCCGTCGTTGTGGTACAACCTATTGTATTTCGTTTCTAGCATCTGAATTATTATAGTGTTATTGAATTATTTTTACATGCGAGAATCTAAAGAGTTGAGGAATGATTGAGTTTCATTTAATTACAATATTAAAGTATGCGGTTTACTCTTGCGGTTTTTTTCAAAGATTATTTTAAAACAGGAAATGTATCTACTTATTTTTAGAGCGTTGTTGAACTTGCTTTAGACTTGCATGTGACACTGTCAATGTGAAAACATTTTACAATGTCAGACGCATGACATCCGCAACCGTTGATCTAATAATGATAATTGGAAACCAAAGCTTTTCTGCTTCAACTCAAAGAATGAAAAATGTGTGGTTTTTGTTAGACCAATTAAAACATTATTCTTAAATTAGTTATTTATTCCAAGCACTGCATATGCCTAGCTAGTATCGATTATTTTTACTTACTTGGAAAGGTGATTAGATAGTTTTGGTGATGACAATCTAGTTGTATTTGTTTTTCTTGGAATCATACATATGTATGCAATATGTATCAAGTAATCAGTTTAAAAAAATATACATGTTACTTCTTCATCACCGCTCTTATGAATCCCAGACATGTCGATGCAACTTGCACTGCATATCATGTACCATAAATTGATGATGAATTGATGAAATATTTTATGGAAGATATGAACTTAAGGAATTAACTTTTATTGCTGAACTTCTCTAGGGTCAAAGATGATAAACACGTAACAGATAATTTTATTTACTGTTTACCAAGTAAAATGAGTGTTAAACTCTAAAATATATTTTCTTCTTATTGACTACTTCAATGCTCCAACTTCTAACTAATATTAATGATATCTATTCATCAGTGTTAGTATTCAGCACACTTTGGAGACGAAAAGTTCTTAACCAATACTTTACCGGCAGCAGAATGACAATCTTTGGAAAGCTCTTAATTATATCAGGAGTGATTGTTTTGTGTATAGGTAACCTGTACAATTTAATATACAATCTCACAATTAGTGTAGCAGGAAATTGTCCTAAACGTATTTTGTGACTTTCAGTGCCAACCAATGTAGATGGAATCCCCACTAGCAGTAGCCGGTATTTATCTAATTGAATTATTAGCTGGCAAAGTATGAAGTTGATAGTTAAACAGATTTAAATTACAGAATCTGCTCATCTGAAGAAT
>JAHZMV010000113.1:0-12134 GCA_027743765.1 Coecobrya sp. COE2
TGAAAAAAAGGTTCATAAAATGGTGGAATCGTCGTAGTTTACTTTTCTCCCATGTATAGAAAAAGCTCAGGGGCTATAATGCACAGGCATATATAGTAAACATGGTAACAACAACGGGAACGACGACGATGATGGGAAAATCGCAATCACACCGTTCCACTTTGTTGTTAGTGTTTTCCTTTTTTCTTTGGTTACCCATGGATGATGGGAAGGAAGGATGAGCCACACCTGGACTCTGGCTGAAATGTAGGAGGTTTGCTTGTAGCACGCCAAAAAAAAAAGAAGAATGATGGCAAATATGGTATGAGCGGCAGCAGTAATAAGTGCATTTGGTATTAAGCGTCATATCGTATTTATACGAGAAGACGCACTCACATAAACCTTGCTTGTAATGATGGCATGTGGTGGTCACGTTATATAATGTGACAAATATCATTTTTCTCTTGCTTTCTCTTTTTTGGGAAACTTTTGAATGAGAGGACGAGCTGTTTTCTATTCGAAGAAAGTATATTGTATTTGCATTTATGTATACAATAGCACAAATTGTAGCGGGTTCAATAATGTTTTTTACAAAGTGTAATCGTCATCAAATTAAGGTTGATATAACATTCATGGTTATTAGATTTTTGGACCATCCGCTGATCTTCCAACAGGAAAAATATGGCCCCACCCATAATACCCACATACATAGTCCACATCATATTTATGGATATAAATTCTAAAAAAATGATATCAATGCATGATTTCATCATCATCATCATTTCAATCCTACCTACTACACACAACTAACCTCATCATATATTATACACTGCGCGATCAGCAGTGAAAACGCGTTTTATTTAGAAATACAGGTCAAACTTTTCCCCCTTTTTATTTCTTGATCATCATGATTATAATGATGCGGTATAAATTTACAAAAGGTCATTTCCAGAAAGAAAAAAATGATGATCAAGAATTATGTAATACATGTACACACACACTTTCTCTCTTCCAAAAATGGGATCCATTAACTAAAATGGCTTGTTAGCTTCCGCTATTATTTTATTATTGTTACAAAAAAAGGAGGTTAGATTTACAGGAAAACAAAAAAAAAATGATGCTAAAGTAAAGTGAAAAGTGAAACCAAAGTGAGTTCAGTGATGAAACTATACCACAAACTGAGATGATGCGAGAGAGAGAAAAAATGATGTATTTTCTCTTGGCATGCGGGCACACCGCGAAACACTTCAAAAGATTATTACTATTATGTATACTGATGTGTGTGATTTTTATAGGTGGATAGTGGAAACCTCAATTCACACCAAGTTACCGTGTGTGTAAGGAATGGGCTGGGTGTAATATATATTATTCCACTGATACAATTTGGGATCGTTTTTAGGAAAATTAAAAAAGGACCACAGAGAGAGAGAGAGAAGTGATAATGATGATCATCATGCATGACGTGGTTGTGTAGTATATAACTTTCTCTTTTCCATTTCCCAAGTATGTGGTGGTGGTAATGGTCTCATCATTTCATATCCCGGATGTTTGATGTCAGTCAAATTCCCTTGTTGAGAGTTTGAACCAAATCTCGTTTTTTTTTGCACGCACGCTAGTCATCATTCAACTGCTTGTTTGTAATAGCACCATGTCCATAGAATGGTCACGTCTTTCCCGTGTGTGGTGTTACACAGGTAAAAAAACCAGGCTAAAAAATTCTACGTAATGCCAGTTTTTTTTGGAGGCTATAGAACTATGGTGCGGTTTATTATGGACACGTCCTTTTTTGATGAGATAATGTAACAGAATATAATTTTTTGGCTTTTTAGACAATCATCGGTGCATGACATAATGTTATTGGTTTTTGTGTTTCCTAAAGTTGCTCCACAAAAAGTTCAACCGCGGAGATAGGTTCTGTGGTGAAAATTGTGTTGCTGCTGCTGCTGCGTAAAAAAAATATGAATCTCATGTCGTGATGAAAATGAAGAATGAATGGGGGTGACGATGATGATGATGATGATATGTGTGAGTGAGTTAGATTTTATTGGAGACTGCTTCCTCGTTTTGTTGTGCTTTTAGTATGCCAAAAAATGGTATAATATAAAAAACGGACGAAAATGGACGCTGTGCCCTTTTCCTGTTTAGTCTCCTCCCACTCAACGCTTTTATGGGTTTCCTGTCATTTATTGCAATAATTCGTACAGGAAAGTTGTGCATTGCCTATGCTGCGTATTAAATTTTATACTGTGTGTGTAGAAACGGCGATGACATGCAGGTTGGTGGATTTCCTTGCCTATCTAGGGGCCATACATTTCCAACGTGTCACAAATTTCCAACAAAAAAACGTGTGAACTTCACCCTAATAGAATGAATGAAGGAAGGAGGTGGCACAGATTCTAATCTTGTAATGCATTATCCAACCTAAATATACAGCCAAATGTCATCACATCTTCATTCATTGCAATTACCACGTATGCCGGTAGTAGTAGAGTTTTTGACGACAGATTTAGCTCAAGGAATATTTGTCGTGTCAAAAATCATATTACGGTCGACCTTCTTTCATTTTTTTCCAGGATTTATTATACCGTATCCTGTATTCGGAAATCATCGTTCGATACACATATTATCACCGATTTCTTTTTATGTTGGTCAGAAATTTTCAGTTGATTGCTCGCTCAAGAGAAAATTTCCTTGATCCGAATAATAACCATGAAACGGTATAGAGACCTGAGAGAAAATGTCCATATAATTTTCTAGTGGAAATAACAAGTGCTCACGAATATGTGGACTATATACTGACCTGATTGCCTACTCCTTCTGCTTTCCTTCCTATTTACCATCTTAATTTTTTGGCCAGGTGCACGTAATCGTTACTACCATGAGTCGTGAGGATATATGAGGAAGTCGTTACCATTTAAAACACTCGGCTAATACGCAGAGCGTTTCCACCAGACAGTGCAGTGTTTTCGTACCCCATCACTCTACACCCACGGGGATAGCGTCGTCGGCAGTGTGCTTTCTTTAATAATTCGCTTTGTTTGTTGAAATAGCATAAAAAAGAGGATTTATTTTTAATATGATTATAAGGTCGCTATTCCAATTTTGGAGAAAAATTAGAACCTCTCATCGTTCAGGGGCAGAATATTATAAAAACTAATTTTCTCTTTTGTTCACCTGTGTTAAGACAGTACAAATAATGATTTACTTACTTCAAAGAAATACGGTTCCAAATTAATAACAAAATGATACTGTGCTTCTGAGTCAATTCGAAAAATTACGGTCATGGGATTCCTGGAGGATCATGAAATGAAAATAATGTTTGCGCGAGTATGTATGACGTAACAAATATTTAGAGACTTGTTTGTACCTCTTTTCCCCAATACTTTTTTATTGGTTTCTGGTGACTATTAAATGCGAGAATAAAAACAGAATTTATCGAAAGGGAGGGAACATTCCAATTCCAGATGGACAATTAAATGTCTTCTAATGGTCATTATTGACACATCTACATCAACAATCGTGTCGGCAACAAATTACTAATTAAGTTTCACTAGAAAAATCCAGCTAAACTCGGATTTTCTATTACGTCGGAGAAAGCATTTTTTTTATATTTCACTCAAGAAAACTGTATTAAAATGGTGCGCCATCTGTTTGGAAACGATTCAGCTATTACGCCACATATCTGACATGTCACCGTTTTCCAACACCTTTCACTTATCAATTCTAAGAGTTTATATATTATGCCCATGTTACTCAAATGCAAAAATAAAAACGGGATTTATGCCTCGAGAGAAAGCATATCAGGGAGCACACTTCATTTCCTTCGTTCATCCTGAATCACAATAAATTTACCGGATATCATGTATCATTTCTCCGCAAGGAGGAAGCAGAAAAAACTTTCTCTGAGGATTGTGCGTGACAATTTCACACTACCCTCAGCATAAGGAACTACATCAGTAAAAGGACATGGAAAGTAATTCCACCAAAGGGAAAAACTATAAGATTAGATATGTACTATATAATGTATACATTATACATGTGTGAATACCTTTGGGAGGGTAAACGTGTCAAAGTCGGAATGCGTCAATGCGTCACATGTTTTTTCGAAGGGGTGAAGTGAGGTGATGGAGGATAGGGCACACGGACAGTCCAGTACATTTTATTATTAGGAATTCGTCAGGGGATATTTTTGACTTGTTTCCTTGTTCTTCTTCTGGAGACAAGGAAATATTTTGAAAAAAAAAGTTATTAGAAACAGTGAACCTTTTTCTGAATTGTTTGACATTTTGGTATACTTTTTCTTCCAGCTGTATAGAAAACCTGTCAGAATTTTCTGTATATGTAAAATAGTGAATATTTTCGAAGGTTGTATTTTATGTAGGAAATATATGTAAAATGTACGATGACAAAAGGAATGCTTAGTCTACTTGCTAGCGGAATAATAATCATCATCATAAAAAAATATCCGAACAAAAGTGTGCTTGCATTTCCTCTTATTGTCAGTCAAAATGTGTCAAAGCTTTTAAGAATATTTCCAGCGGGGAATAAAGGAAAGTAATAAGAAGTGCGCCTTTGTTGCTGTAAAAGTAGCAAGTCAGTGTAATGACACAACTTTAAAGAAAAGTTCCCTGTCATGAAATTTTTTTTGGCGTGCTCAATTCTTATATTTATATATTTTTGCACTTGCCTTTCTTCCTGTATTAGTGATTTGGATAAAACGTCAATCTTAATTTGTACTACTTTTGTCATTATATAATGCTGTTATTACACGCAACATTTGTCATGCAAAGAAAAAAGGTCTATTGTTAAAAGTGAGGGATAATTTGTCAGCATCGGATCAATTGTGTGTGTAGTGATCCTTGATTTTGATTACTTATTATTGTCCTTAATGCTTTTCTAAATGTCAGTATTCCCATCATTTGCATATAATTTTCATTGTTCCCTTTCTTCAGACAGGTATTTATATGTATGAGAGAAAAATGTCATTTCGGAGAGAAAATTTATACGAACACGAAAAGAAAATGTTAAGAGGAAGTAAGTGGACTGACTAAGGATAAGCAACGATGAGTGAAGTAAAAAGGCAGTTGATTGAAAACTGAACAATGGTTACACAATTTTAGACGTTTTTGGTATTCCTTTTAATGCTTTATAAACTGTGCCACGCAAGGAAGACAGTAAGCTTTATGGCACCAACAATCAATGAATGATATAATGTATTACGCAGTTAATAACAACTGGAGACGTGACAAAATGTCATTCATCTTAGAAAATTCGGGTAGTCAACTCGAGGTTATGGAGTGGAAGTGGAATGATAAATATAACAACCGGAGTAAGTAGCGCATTTTGTCCACGTTAAATGTTCCATCTAATCAAGGTATTTATTTTTGAAATTTGTAGGAAATTTAATCGCTATTACGCATTTTTAGTCACTTCACGGCAACAATAGTAAAATATTTATTTCAAATTTTGATTTCCTCATTGAAAATGTGCCTTATTGTTAGTTCTAAACATAAAATCCTACTTTGCATGTAATTCATGAACAAAGATTAAACTTGTTGGACAACTGTGAAAAGTCAAATAAGCCATTGACACAGTAAAACAACTGTCGTAACAGCAAGCTAATCTGGTCACGGGGCTACTTGAAACTTTTGCCCTTTTCTTCCAATAACTTGACTCTAATAATGATCTCGCTATATCAACTTAATTTACTCTTGATTTTCCGAGGCAAGTAATAATGTTGTGATATATGTTGAACGTACCATGACCAAGCAAATACAAGACGGGAAACAAAGACAAGTTTTTTTATTTACAACAACTTTCTCCTATATTTAGTAACTCATGTCTAATATCAAGTCTTTAGCTCTCGGTTTATCCTAGTGGATAGTCACCTCTTTTTGGATGATACATTGCCAGAGTAATAAGCAATTGAGACGTCGAGAGAGCAAAAATATCATTCCCTCTGCCCTTTGTTCAGTGTAGTTGCACAGTAAAAGTTTGAATGGGAAAACTTTTTATAAGCAAACAAGAGGGATTTTTTAGGGGCTGTCCATAAATCACTGGTTGCATTCACTCTCTGAAGCAATTGTTAACTTTCGGTCATCTGATGTCTCAAGGAATTTATGAACAAACCCAATTCAAACTATTCAAATGAATCTATGCACAAAAATGAGAACTTGTTCCAGAGAGTTTTGTGAACAAACAAGTCCAAACAAACGACAGTATTGCACACAGTTTATTTTATGTACTCTCTGGCTCTGCTCTCAATAGACAAGAGTAATTTATGAACTGCTGTGTGTAATGTTATCATCTTGATTATCATCGTCATACCACCACCACCGACCGACGCCACTATCACCACCAAGCAAAAAAAAACCAGCATTCTCATTTTCTTACTTTTCTCTCCCATGCATCATAGTCACAAGAGAAGCAGTTAATATTCCAATTTGTCAGAGTAGAAAAATGAAAGAGAAAGTTATACCATGTACTCATAAACTCCCAAGTGAAAGCTAATATTAGGTGAGCCATCTAGTTTCACAGAAAAAAACTAAAAAAAATACAAGCACAATTCATTATTCTTTCTTAACTTTCTCTGCCGTTCGTAATAATAAAACAAACATGGAAAATATCTAGTCAGTGATGCATGATGACTCTTGTGAGTAGTGCAGTAAAAAGTAGTTTTCTGACGCAACAGTACTAACAATTCATTAAGTCAGTAAGGTAATATGAAGAAGTCCAAAGAAGATTTGAAATTGTGTGTTAAGAAGCAAAGCGAGATAGTAAATTTTCTGCGAAATACCGAAAGCGGATTTTAGCTTCCTGAGAGAAAGAGGAACTCCGCAACTCACACAAAATCAACCACACAACATCATCATCAGCTTTTAAGCTTATGAGTTGAGAAGCTTCTCAGATGAAGCTCTCTAGAACGTTATGACGCGACATACAACTCTATCTTAAGGAAAGTTTTGCAAGTTCTGTAGAAGAGTGAGTTTCTTAAGAAGAAAGAGCCGGTGTGGTACCACCAAGGTCCGCCATATCATGCTGGTAGGCTATTACTCCTCTGAGGTATATTATGTACACACAAACACAGGTCATTTTTTATGATGTTCGTGTGTAAATGTTGCTATTATTTTATAAAAAAATTATTTTAGTTTTTTAGTATGCACAAGTTTTATCTTGGGGCTGAAATAATAGTCGCTGAAAAGTATGCAGCGAATTACTCCGTAAATTAGCGACAACTTATCAAAAATTGCAATCATGTCACATATTGCTGCTGCAGGAGTTAAAGCAGAGGCACGACATGATTTTGCATGCAAGCTTTGTATTGTGTTTATTTATAGCACAACGCTGACAAAGAAACTCACGCTGCATTTATAACGAAAAGCGCAGCAGAAAAAAAAACAAATGAGCACTGCTGCTGTGTGGCTGTACGATTATAATCCAAAATCGAAATTCCATTTTGTTTGCTCTAGTGACCGAGCAAATTACGAAGAAAATTTAGTGCGCCTGAAGGTCAGAAAAAACTGATGGAGAAACAACAGCCAAAAGCCAAACTAATGCAATTCAAAGTTAAATGGTCATTAAATTTGCTGACCGGTAATAATAAAACGCGCATATAAAAGTGCTCATTTCTGCTTTCTTTTCCTATTCGTACAAACTTTATATGAATTGATTACGATTTGTTTGGTAACTTTTTTTTTATATTTTCACCTTGCATTTACTTATTCTGATAAGCTGCTACAAATGCATACCATTGCTGCGGTTTGAGGTTTTGGTAAGGAGACCAACGAATGAACAAAATTAGAATATACATAAAATTATTTATACTTGAATGAACTCTGATTAACTTGAGGATCAAGCCAGGAAAATGAAACAAGGACATGTATCATTGGAGCACATTTACTAGAGTGCCTAGACAAGAGTTCATCAAAGCCTGTGAAAGTCAATACTCAATACACACACACATCATTATTATTTACCTTCCTTTTGTTTACCAACTTTTACCACCACACTTGTATTTGTTCATGAAAATGTGGAAAGGGAAATTGATATCATCTCTCTTCCAATCCTATATACTACCAACCAATTTAGGTCTCTCGCAGAGCCCGAAGCATCTTTCTTAAGTCTTTCAAGTGTGATATGTCGGTATGATGAATGAATTTTGTTTGCACAATTGATTGGCTTCATTCACGTTCCTCTCATTAATAAAAAAAATGTCAGATGAAAATCTCAAATGGTAGACCTTACCATATAATATGGCTTATGACATGACATAAATCCCTTAAGAGACCTTCTCGCTGCAAATTGCAATCGAGTAAAAAGCTCTCTATATGATTTATAGACAAGTCACAATCCACTCGAGCTATGTAACTTTTAACCTTGTCAGGTCTAAAGTACAACTTTATATTAATTACATGAGATTTCCCAAACGGTACAGTTCTAATTAATATTTTCCGAATTAATTGCTTTTCGCTATCACGCAATAATATTGTAAATAATATGACGCAATTCACAAGATTGGAAAAGTAGAGCAGTGGAAAAACCTTTTGTGCTTTGCGCATGGAATTGGAATTTTAAGTAAGTTTTCATAACGCCTCTGCAAATGCTGCCGGGATTTTAAATTCACAAGTCTAATTAAACGTATGCGTCGGCTTTAAACAAATGTTCATCAATCAAGCTCGTTCGCCGCAGTCTGGAATGAAAATTGCCGAGGATATGTTGATGTATGTTATTATAATTCGATATTAAACGAATGCGGGTAAGAATTTTAGGTAAATATTAAATTAGTTTTACGATTCGAGTTACGGAATATGAAATCCAACCTCTTTTCCAATCTTTTTGATCCCGGGTGGTGCGCCATTGACTTCATTTTCAATTTTCACCGACTCCGCATCAAAGCTGACCGTGACCCCACTCCACTTGAAGAGTCTCTCTCCTGTCGAATCTCGAGCCTCCAGTGCCACTGTCAGAGTTATGCTGCCCGGCACTGTGTTGACGATGATGTTGGTGATGATGATTATTGTTGTTATTCGGATTAGTATTTTTTCTGCTAAGCAGTGGAGTCTGTTGTGCTCCCCCACTCATTCCACTGCATCCTGGTAAGGGTAAGGATTGCTTGGATTGTTGGGAGTCAGTGGAAGGACCGCGAAACGGAGCACTTCCCCCGAGTGACCCTCCCGTTCCCACTCCACCACAGCTCTTTTGCCGTTGTAGCTTTGCAGTCTTAAGTAAACTGGCCATGTCATTAAGAAACGCGGAACAAGAGGAATTTTAATAAGGAATAAGAAGACGAAGAACTTGAAGGTGAACAAGAAATATGTTGTGGTGTAGTGCTGTCAGTATTCAATAGTGTCAGTTGTGGTGCCTGTGCTGGCTGTGATAAATTTGGGGACTGCTGGTGTGAAGTGTCACCTCTACTACCAATGGTAGCCGAGGTTGGAGTGACCAACGACGATGTCAGTAAGAAAAACACCGCCCTCACCACCTCTTCCACCACCACCACCACCGCTTCTTCTACGTCTCTTTATTATTCCACCACCACCATTATTATTATTACTTTTCCGAATATTAATGAGTTTTACTTTCTCTTTAAAACTCCCTGCTTGTTTCTTCTTCCGTTTCTTCCTTTCGCCCATTATTTCTCTCACTAGCTTACTTATTTTGCCGGCAGCACAAAACTACCAACCAATCAGAAATTTTTGTTATCTCTTTCAAGTCTTTTTACTCCAGAGAGAGGTATCCAGCAGTTATTTTAATTTTTTGGGTTGTTGTTCACACAAAATGTTATTCAGTTATCGTACAAAAGGACTCCCACACCCACCACCAAAATAGCCCATATCCACCACAATAAAAGGACCATGTTGATTTTCTCTTCTGTGTTCCTTTAAAAAGGCAATATATATTTTTTCCACCAAAATGAATTGGTGTAATAATGAATGACTAACTGTTCCTCTTTTATTCTCTTTTCACAACAAGAAAAAACAAGAATGTATTTTTGTATTTTGCAGCAGGAGAGAAGAAGAGCTTGTTTCCCTTTCCTCTTTCACTGAAGCAGCAGCAGCGGAGAAAGCAGAGAAAGTGCTGGGTTTGTAGCAGACAAGAGTTTTTTTTGGTGCCCTGCTGTCAGGTTTCCGCGTGTTCTTCTTCTATATTTTTGTGGCAATGTTTTTTCCCTTATTTTCTGACGATGAATGAGCTGAATGCGCCACTTTTAGTGGGTGAACCCCTCAATATATTTTATATTATTTCCTTATTTTTTTTTTCTCTCTCTCTCTCCTTCCCACTATTTTGTAAACTGACTTGCCTGCTAACTAGAATTTTGTTTTCTCTTTTTTTCCTCAGTTGAGTTTCAATACAGTCCGCCTTTCTTATCCGGAATGCGTTATTATTTTTATTATGGAATGAAGAAGGAGGATGGAAAAATGTTGGGTGGATAGTCACACACACAACAGATGAATATAGATAGTTTGGGGGTTTGTGTAAGTGTTACGTTATCGATTAGCGTTGGGAATTTATATATTTTTTTATTTCAGCGTTCCACAGTACAGTCAAGTGGAAGTCGGCACAACTGAGAGTTGTGTATATATTTTCCAGACTGGAAACAAAAAAGGGATGTATCTCTCTCTCTAGTAATATTGGACTCTGGAGCGGATAAGATTAATGACATGGAAGTATTTTTCGCGAGTGATTAAGGCAATAAGATGGGATGATGTCTTTTTTTCGATATGGAACGGTCCGAGACTTGATTCGTTGTGAAAAAAAGAAGAGAGAAAGTTGAGAGAAATGGAAAAGTACATATAATCTGATGATGTGGTTATATGTAGATTGGGTATATATTTTTATCTTGCATGTGAGTATATGTTCTGTTCTGTGTGTATATTTTCTGTTTTGGTATGATATCCACTGCTATAATATAGATTTTTAGAGCGCACGTTCAAGTTTTTCGCAAGTAACGCAGTTTAGCTTGGTTGGTTCGTTGATTGCGGTAAAGAGTACCTTTTAAGAATGAACAAGAGAAAGTGGTACTGCTCTTGTTATAGCTATAATATAGATTTTTTAGAGCGCACGTTCAAGTTTTTCGCAAGTAACGCAGTTTAGCTTGGTTGGTTCGTTGATTGCGGTAAAGAGTACCTTTTAAGAATGAACAAGAGAAAGTGGTACTGGTCTTGTTATGGTAGTCGACAGCAGAGAAAGGAGCAATAATAATAATAAACGACGGTGTTCTCGTTGACTGAAGAAAACTAGGTATGCAGAAAAACCGTTGTTGTAATATTTTCAAGTAGTAAGATAGCATTGTAACACACTTCACTACTCTGGATATATATATTGTACTGTTATATGGAATATATAGTCTTGGTTTTTGATTATGCGGCGCTTCTGGTTTCTTTTTTTAATGCTGGTTAGCTCCCCTTGACATGGAAATATATACTAAACTTTCAAGAATATAATATAAGGAACCACAATATATATTTTGCCGTTTCTCTCTCTCTGGTTTATATTATGTGCAGATTTTTTTTATAGGCCCTACAGCTAAAAGAACAAGAGTGGTATATATTATTAGTCATTGGATTTAACATATAATGCCGTAGCACAAGCTGCGTAGTTTGTTGAATTTTGTCGTGTTTTCTCCGTAGTTCAGTTGTGAACGTGGTGGTATTAAGGATACAATGTACTTTAAAGTTCATTTTCTTTTTTTTTTTAAAGTTTTATGACGGTCATTTGGCGAGGTACGGCACTTTAGCAATAATAATCATTGTAAAACCCCTTCAATTTCATTTCGATGGGAAGATAACTCCCGGGTAATGTGGGGATATGGATATGTTCTACCTAAGTTATGTTTTTTACGCGTTCCTTCACCCATCCCATTTTTGTACGTAGTGAGAAATGCAATGTGTGTAGCAGCAAATCATTATTGCATTTTTTACTCACGGTGGTGGTGTAAAATAGAATGTGCTATCCGCAGACTAACAAGTAGGTAAGACGCAGCAGAAAAACGTTAATATTTCCGGGAAATGTCTAAACCAGCAGCAGCGCGCAAACCACTAAAGTTTTTTTTGGCTATAAACACAAGGATCATCCAACTTTACTGGACACGCCACCTGCCATATAAGTAGTTAAAGGTGGAGGAGAAACAGTAAATAGGAAAACTTTCATTTTTC
>JAHZMV010000114.1:0-19477 GCA_027743765.1 Coecobrya sp. COE2
AAATTCCCAAAATACTTTGTATAATTTGCTTGTATACCTAATTGTTATAGTTTGTTTTATGATACTCTTCTCTAGTTGAACGGTATGTATGCAAATTAGAAAAGCAGCAGGAGCAGGAGTTCTGCGATACACACAAAAGCACACACACAGAATAATTATTACTAACTACCAAATTGGATACCCACTGAAAAAGATGAACATTTTGTTATCTCTCGTGCCCTTTGCCTTTTTCACTAATTGGTTCATATAAACCATTTGATTTGATTGAAATGTTGATATGCGGATGACGTTATCAATTGTAGTGAACTGTTGGAATGATAAAGAAATCACTAAAATATTATATGGTGGATAATATTATTATTATCATTTTTTCTTGAAACTCTAATTTTTCTTTAATTTATAAAAATGGCAACCCATTAAGATAACGCGAGGGAAATATATGGGCATGATAAATGAAATACCAGTGGCAGTTTCAAAGTGAAAAAATAATGACATGATCATGATAGCTCCTTCAAAAATTATATTATTAATAAAATGATATACATACAGAAAAGGGAAATAAAACCAGACCAGTGAGAAAAAATCCCTTCTACAAAATAGCTCGAAGCATTTTCTCGGGATGAAGCGTGCAAAGTGGGATGATGAGATATATGCATCGCATAAATTATAATGAATATTGGATAAGGGATCTTTAGAAGGAAGAAAAAAAACGAAAACTACTACTGCTGTTGTTTTTTTGGAGTTGAGTTTGGGTTCCTACTGATGATGAAAATGAAAAATTTAATAAAATGATATGATTATTATGATGACGTGAACAATCTTAAGTAGTTATATAATTCCTCACCAACTTACACGTGCGTGTGCAAAAAAATGTGAGGGAAATTGATTCCTTATATCATACAAGGAAAAAGAGATGGTGCGGGGTTTGTTACGGACCTGGTGGTGGTGGCAGTGGCAAAAAGGAACATTTGTTTTAAAACGAATAAAATATCATTACTTTTTATCATTTTTTTCTGGATACCTGTTATCTCATCATCCACTTGTGCATTTATTTCTCTCGTCTATTTGCTACATTACAGCTTACTGTACACTTTTATAATTTTCTTGCGTATGTGTATTATGTCAGTGTCGACGTGAAACAAATGAGCACGTAAAATACACACAATCTGCTACACCATTCATAATATATTATGTTTCTGCATATTATTTGCTGTTGCGCTCTTGTTTTTTTGTACAATTTTTCGTGAAAATGTAAAAGGTAACATCATTATTATCATCCGCCCGTCTGTCAAAAAATGTGTAGCAAAACACGTTATACCCTGCAATTTCTCATCATCATAATAATCTCATTCTTATTGCAAAACTCACCTGAAGGAAGAAGAACTTTTTTGTCTTCCAATTGAAACATATTGCGCTTGCTTCACTGACTTATATGCAGCACGGCCATCACCATTATCATTGTAATAATATTATCGCCCTCATCATCAAAAAAAATGAGCGAGCAAAGTACACAAGGTGCAGAAAAATAATTGCCAAGAACATCCAACACATTAAGGATAACGAAAATGAGCCTTTCATCGCATTGCGCATTTTTTTACGTTCTTGAAGAAAAAGGAATTTTTGTTTCCTTTTACTTTACCACGTACGTACTTTACATACATGCGTAATCCTGTGCAGAAAAAAACCGATAATGCTAATCTTAAATATCTATGCCTATATTTGCAATGATTATAAGAAATCATTAACTTGCAATTATAATATTATAATAATATATTATGCCTCATAAAAAAGCAGGTCTGAATTAGATTAGGTTTGGTTTTCGAATGTGTGCAAAAATTAAATTTATTTACTTTGTGGATGTTCTTGCTATTATCGCATCACAGCTTAACTTGTTTAACCCTGACTTGTGAGTAAAGTGTAATAATAATAACGTTCTTATGCCCAAATACTCTTTTAGATATGCTTATTTGAAGGAAACAATATGCGATTATTACTGTGCTGTGTGTGTGCCTGCTGATAATGACGATATTCCTCAAGGGAAAAATTCTATAATATTATCTTCAACTTTAATGGATTTTCGCACATTAAAATCCTGCTCTGATACGAATCGGCAGCAGACTGAAGAAAAGAAGAAAAACCAACAATATATAGAAATATAACAACGGATAAGTTATGACGGATAGTGCATTTATGCAAAGGTTGTATATAGGTGTGATTGCATGCACTGTATAATGGGTTTGTGCATAACATTATATGCAGTTGAGTTGATATGAAGGTGTAAAAGGGTTGAACTTTGTGTGAGTGAGCCTTGTGGATAAATATGGATTATGTATGTGTTATCTATCGTACCGTGTCTTTTCTGTCTGTGCATATTATATTCTAGTAGTGCGTTACTTCTATTTTCTTGAGATGGTGCTCGCCATGATTATGGTGTCGAGTCAACGAGACGAGGAAATTCAGACTAATAAGGCCATAAAAATTAATGAATAGCCTGTTGAAAGCTTTAACTTTATCCTGTTGTATATTTTTTTCGTAAAAATATAAAACAACGACTAAAATGCTGCTATTTCTGCTCAACTGTTGTGGCACAGTCTTGAGTGTGGATTCAGAAGTGTGTAAAAACATTGAAAATAAAATAAATAATATGAGAAATGGTAACATTATAGAAACACACAACTTAACATAATGGCAACATAATAATGTATAATAATAGCAATAAACACGTGAAATGATTTTTTTTCGCTACTTTAATTCAATTCAATTCCTCCTTCTAATGATTTGCTTAAAAGCATTTAGCAATAATAGTCATAAAAATGGATATATATTTTTTACATTAAGAGAGAATGAGAAAATCTGCATTGAAACGGAATATTTATTGTTTAAAGAGAAAAATAGTTTGCTACGTGGTACCGTTTTTTCTCATCAAAAGAGTAAGCTTTAAACATCAAACGCTGTCGGAATATAAACGCAGTAGCAAATTAATTAGCTAATTAACACGTCTACAGTGAGAGACTAAGTAATTTATGACGTGAAATACAGGAGGTTTGTAGTACATTCAAGTATAAAAAAGGCGATTGAGCTCTTATCACTTTATGCTCATAAATACGCTACTTCCAACCGGCTCAAACCTATACCAACATAAAAACTATCCATTCGTATCAAAAGAGGAATGCGTTGAAGAGGTGGTCTAGCCTGATGAGTGCGTCTTCTCAATCATAAATTGAGGCCAGACATCAATACTGTAATTTATGCGTACAGCAACGCATCATAAGAAAAGTCATAAAATTATGAAAGATGGTAATTTAATCATTTTCTGCTTGTCTGTGTACACAAGTGTATCCAATGTAATCCCACCCTACCAACCATAAAAAAGTAACATGCTTCATCCATTTATCTACATCAATAAAACAATAGCTGAAATCTGGCAAAACATTATTTCCTTACCTCTGACCTTACGCAAAGTTACTACATCATGTTACATTGTAGCTATCATTTTTCTTGTGAAAATATTTATTATCAATAATGGTGATTAATTGATTTTGCAATTTGCACCTTTTTTAACATAAATTCATAGAATGATATAAAGTAAGTAGTAAATTGTGAGGTAACTTTCGACAAGCGTTGCTGCAGTTCCAGAATTACTTTACAAAAACTGCAAAATGACCTTTGCACCTGACAAGAATAACAATTTATTTGATTGAATGATCCTATTTTCTTTTATTAATATTCATTAATTAAATTTATTTCCTAAATAATTTTGTCCTGTGACAGCCATACAAATAAGATATTTGATCTTGATTTTTATGTAAAGGAAATTTCGCTTCAAGAAGAAAAAAAGGATATTAACCTAGCATGAGTTTAAATATCAGTGTGGTTTTTGCGTGGTACCATCTCTCAGCGTGCTATAAATATCAGAAAATGGAATAGTTTTTATCATTTTGAGACAAAAGTACATAGGTATGCACATGTATGTATAATCATATTATGCAGATATTGTGCAATTCGTTTTTGTAGCAAACGTGACCAGAGGAAAAGGAAGTAAAAATACCATCATTTCTTCCATGTTCGTAGTTGGCATGTTCTGTCTCATCATTTTGTATCTTTCGGGCATATTACGAACATATTCGGTTTTTCTTCCCTTTATTTGCACACGTTATAGCTTGGATATATGGTATCGTTTGCTTTTTTCCCAGAGAAACTCCTTCCCTCCTACTTTTCCACATTTCCGTCTCCCAAAAGCAATACGCGAGTGTTACAAATCTTCTCCTTGTTCCTGTGAAAAGACGAGTCTTGCTGCTTGCTTTTGCTGAACTGCCGTGTTTTATTCTGGTAAAAATAATGATGGGAAATGTTCTCCGATATTGATACAAGCTAACAATGAGATGAGGCAAGAAAGCAGAGATAGAGAGAGAGAGAGACTCTTGTGGATCGAATCCTATTTGTTTTACATATAAAAAAGCCTTATAATCTATCCACCTTCTTTTGTCTGTACCTCTCTGCACAGGGAAAAGGAAGAAAATTGATATTTGTAGTTTTATCTAGGTGTCCTTTTTACTGTAACAAGAAAGCTTTGCTTGTTTCCTAGATTAGGCTTTCATTGCATGCTCGCATCACATTCTTCTTAGAGAGCTCACATTTTGTGAGTGAACTACCGTGCTGTGCGCGGCATCCTCTTCGAGAAAACAAGCACATCTTTCTTTTTCGTTTCTTTCTTCTCTCTCTGCATGTCTTTCTTTTGCAAATGCTTGTCGAATGAAGCAGCATTATTTCTTTGGCCGTATTTCTTATTGTCAGTTCAGCATTGTGAGACTAACTGCGATGTTGTTCATGTGTGTAGCTGGGATGTCATTGGTAGTAAAAAGATATTCGTAACGACGACATGATCCATTGGGAGAGATTTTGCAATCTTGTTTTCGGGAAATGTACAACGATACATAAAATCTAGTTGAGATATGCCTCAGCTACCACTCTTACACGACAATAACGGCGACATTGTGCATATTGCTCTTCTTCTACCTACATAACACCACTAAAAGGTTACACATATACAGAAAAGCGCTATGAAAATAGAAGATTAGACAAAGAAAGACGAGCTTTTTTTTCTTGTTGCGGCTCACTCTCAACAGTGGGTATGGCAAGGTAAGGGTAACTAATTTTGATACCGCTCTGCATGTGATGATGATATGCTGCTGTGATCAAGAAAAAAAGAAGAAAATTTGCATTATTTATTGCTGCAACTACACAAAACTGCTCTTGTCCCACCGAACAGAATAATGGCTTGTAGTACTAATCAATACCACTCAAGTTGAATGACTTTAAAATACTTTAGAACATAAGAAGGCAATCCATTTATTGTGCATATTAATTAATGCTATCTTATTTATTAAATATTCATGATTACGTGTTACATTGAACCTTCCATATTCTTTTATGTCATTGTTGTCGTATAATTGCCTCACTCGCTAATCATTTTAATAGACTACAAAACACAAGAATCTCATTTGCTGATATGGGAGTCATTAAAAGTAGCAAGCCTGGTAGCAAGGAGCAACTTATGCTGTTAAGGTAAAGGACGTCAGGAGGGAAGAAAATAAAATGAGGATTTCTTCTGCAGATCTATCACGTTTTGTTTATTGTGTCAAGTAATTTAATGTCTTTGTGTACATTTATATGGATGAAATGTAAAAAAAACGGTACAAGCAATAAACCTTTTTATTGTGGTATTGAATGACAAAACAATTAATACATGATTTATGGCGTCTAGCATTTTTATTGCTTTGTTTGAAATCTCACAAAAACAAGACTAGTTAGAAGAAAGACCTTGATTGCATGATGCACACATTGTCATCGACATCATCATCATCATGTAATATAAATATAAAAATGGACAATGAATGGTGGTGGTGTGCAGGTGGCGAGTGTGTTTTTAATAACAATAAAAATTATACAACAATTACCAAAAATATACGAAGGGTTATGTACATTGAAACAAATTCAAGTAGCACTGCACAATACCTACCACTCCATTCAAAATGATATAGACAGACAGACGGCGAGTTTTGCCTCAACTTGACTTACGTAGTGTAACAATGAAAACTGCCAAAAATCATCAGTGCCTCGCTTAACAATAATACCTAACGCGCAAAGCATCAGTCGACACTATTAACAATCAAGGCAAAACCCAAAACAGCAGTAGTATGATAAGCATATTTTATAGATGAACTGCAAGAGTGAATGAAAAAGATTTTACAATACTACGGCCAAACTGCAATGTTTTCTGATAAGAATTGAACTTTTTTTTAAAGATAGCGACTGCAATGGTGATAGAAATGGCTTCTGTTTTGGCAGAAGCTGCCGATAATGATGTGAAGGCTCTTTATAATTAAAATGTATGTACATATTACTTGCTTGGCTATGTATAAGTATTAATTCTCATTCTTATTTCTTGTATATATATTCATTTTCCCATAAAACGCTATTGACTTTTCGACATTCTCTTATAATTTTTATCATCACTCATCACCCTTATGTAAGTATGTATATAACTATACGTTATATATTGATAATGAGGTGCTCTTATTTTGGAATGCTAATTATTTATTCCACTAGTTTTTCTGTTTTCTTGGCCAACTGATAAGATAGGCTTCTTTATAAAAAAAATGGATGTACAAGGATCAACTGTATTACACTTTTATCATCATCACCACCAACCATCATCAAAGTATGCCCCAATCATTCTACATATTCAGAGCAGACTGTCAATCCGATTGTGAGTGAAATCGATGAAATTGTCTAAGGTTTATATTATAACTCCAAATGTCTGCAATGATCGCTGTTACCTTTAACGTAAGTTTGTGTTTACTTTTTGCTTGCTGTCGTCATATATGCAAATTGGGTTGATTTTACAACTGTGTAAAGCAGCCCAAAAATGGGAGAACATCATGGCAATCTAACTAATATAGTTATACATGTTATACACATTATATAAGGTATGTATAATATAATACATATCTGCATACCATACCTATGTACATAGTCGTCATCACCATCGTAAAGTCGATTTGATAAAAAATACCCTCACTCATTCCATGATAGATTTTTCTTCAGACCGTCGGTTCACCCGTCTGGCTACACTTCGTTTGCATGCATCATCGTAAAAAGGATTTTAAAAAGACGTCAAACAATAAAAAGCCTCTTCATCTTTTTTTCTTCTGTTATCAAAGAACAAGGGAAACAGAAAAGTAGAGAAGAAAAAAATCAGCACATGTTGCATATCTTTTAAACATTTATTAAAGCTGTGTAGAAACGTGTAGTCGTGCTCGTAATACATTTGCTAAATATCAAAATCAATTATTAAACGAAAGCATGCATTCTTACATGTGTATTATATTATGCTGGACATGCTGTTAAGTAAGAGATCTTTTTATAATAATAATAGTATACATAAGCATACATGCGTTATATAGCCATGTACTTAAAAATATACATAATCTCTATATAAACTTTTTATGTAGATGTTATTTTTTCAGACTGAACGAAAAAATTATCATATCACAATTTGGTAAACAAGATTGCATACACATGTTCTTATGTGAGTGAGCGAGTGAGTGAGCGAGGAGGAGGAAGCGAAATAAAAAAAGTGTATGTATTTGACTTTTGACGATATAGTCAAGTCAAACGGAGAAGAAGAGAGAGACGATGATGATTTTCGTTTGGTATGAAATGGCATTGTTGTATGATGCGGATAGTGGATATGTTCTACATGCACTCCAACTCAAGTATACAAGATAGAGAGAACACATGAGCAAAGTAGTAAAAATGAGGATCACATTTTTATTGCCCTTGTTCTTCCATTTCCATTTGACAATGAAGGTAAGGAAGAAAAGAAGGAGAGAAAAAAAGAGTCAGAGATTAATAAGGGAACAAGATGGCTTGTAATAATAAAATAATCATAATAAAAGCTCTGCCTACACACTTATAATAAGTGTACGTATCCATTATCCATATATAAAAATATGATGAAATGCCTTTTTTATTATTAAACATGCAGCAGCAGCAACCTACACACAAAAAAGCAAATACTTAACAAGACAAAAAATAAAGTGGTGGTGCATGTGCACGGCATAAAAGCAAACAGTAATAAATTCCTTTTCGTCTTGTTTTGTTCTTTTATTCTTAATTCCTGTTTTTTTCTCTCTCTACTTGTTCCTGATATGATTAAGGGTGAGAAGGGTTAATAGACAGGTAATTAATGGATAAAAATAAGTGTGTGTATGTCAGCAAGTCAGCAGCAGTTCCTTTTTATTTTCCAGTTATTAGTATCGTGTTTATTATTATGAGCACATTTTTATTGTTGTTACAATTATACTCCATGTTCCAGCCATGCTTGATGGAGTACCCTTCGAGCATACAAAAAAGATGAGCTTAAAAATATATAATAATAATATTGGACATGTGTGAGTCTGCTAATAATAGCAATGGGTAATGAGATGAGAGAGAATAAAAATATATACATTGTTATTTTTTTAAGCAGGCATTTTTATTCTTTAAATCCGACCATTCAATCATATTTATTTAATAATAGGAACACAAGCAAGGTAGTGTGTGTGCCTCACAAAAAAGGATTATATAAACAAGAGGACATGTAGAGGAAGATATCGTAAAGACAATCAGAATTTTGGATGCAATGATGAAAAACCGGTGTGTGCGGTGGTGAATGAAGGTGAAGGAGAGTGTGATGATGATGAAGTAATACAATGTGGCATATCAAAAACTTGCATGGCATCATCATGACATACATACTTGATGTGTAGCTATAAGCCTTGCTACTTCATACGGTTTTCTATTTTTCATCTTTCGATTTAGGTGGTGGCGGTAGTAATACTGTCATCATCATTAATGCCACCATCACACAACGCACTACGCCACTACTGGATATGATGATGATCCGACTTTTCTCCTGCTTCCCTTCGGCTTTATATTATGTAGTGGTTTTGCTGACGATGATGCCGTCTTTCTTTTGATCCGTTTTATTATTAAAGCAGCAGGAGAGTAAAAAGCGAGAGAGAATAGAAGAGAGAGCATATCATCCGCTTGCTGCTGCTCAGCTCCTGTTCTTTTATGCATTAACACATGCACTCCAAACTACTTACTCAGGAGAATACATAGAGGAACATGATGTCTGTAAGTAAGTGCCGTCTGTCAGTGTGTTCCTTTCTTTTTGCAAGAAAGCAAGAACGGAGAGAGAGAGATTCAGTGAGGAGTCAGTGTGTGACTTTGAATGAGTTGCAGAAAGAGAAGCATCATGTTCTTTCCGCGAAGAACAGAAAAGTCGTTCTGTCTTCTGTCCGCATCAGCATCATTGTCGTGATCGTCATCGTCATATTATTCTGTACATGATGTAGCAGTAAAGTAAGTACATAGAAGAGTGTGTTGTGTCTTGTGTTGAGTAGCAAAAAGCTAGATGTGTACTACAAGTTGGTTTTGCATGCTGTTTTCTATGTAGGAACACAAGAGATATTTGTATGAGCTCTTGTATTATATGATCATGATGACGATCATGAGGATGATGAAAAAGACGAGAGAGCGAAGGAGAAGAGTAAAGTAACTTAAGTAAGTAGTATGTTTTGTGTGTATGTAGTAAAGGAAGAAGACGTCGAGAGAAGAAGAATAAGTTGTAAAGTATCTATCACTGTTCTCTTCTTCTTCTTCTTCTTCTCTCAGTCCTTTTCTTACTCGCACACACATTTACTACATTACAAACATTACTAACACACTACATATTTTACACACACAAGCATGTATGAGGATAAAAGGGAAATCGTGTCTTGAAGGATTAGCATAATCCAATGGCTGATAGGACAAGATGTTGGACAAGCCCCAAGACAAACTACGAACAAGGGGGAGCTCATCCAATCCCAGAAAAGGATCCACCCAATTGGTTCCAAATCGGGTCAAAAAGGAGGTTCCCCCTTGGTCTTCCTACCCATAGATGCGATTGCGTCTCGCTTCGCCAACAACACGGGAGCGTATACACTTCACACGCTATTCTCCTATGCTCCACACACAAAAACCAAACTTGTGTGAGTGTGCGAGTCGATAAAGCCCCTTTTTTGCTAGTACACATGTAGTAGAACAAACTGCTTCTTGCATTGTATTGGATATTATATGCTCCTTTTGCATTACATTATCATCATTCCATGCTTCTCATGTTATACAACACCAAAAACTTACTACTCCTGCTGTTATGCTGCTTATTATGCTCTCTCGCTCTATTCTGCTCGAAATTCGTTCAACCAACTTGTTAAAAGCACATGTAAGTAAAGTAAAGTGTACGCTGTTTCTTCTCTTGTAAGCACATTAGTATACATGGTAAGTACACAATACATGGACTACAAACTACTTACTTGCACACTCTTCATGTTCTACAGTCATCCTCTCCTTTTTCTCATCTCAACCTTCTATTCTCAATTCATCCTTTGTTGATGTTGTTCCTTCACTATTGTTGCTGCTGCTACTGTGATATTATTATAGAAAATGCATACATATCGTATTAATATGATATAAAAACGAAAAATGAACCAACCACTATTTCCACTTGAAACTCACACCTGAACATATATAATAATAAAAAAGCAGGCTTTATTCTATGTTAGCATTAAACAAGCAAAAGAAAACAGAGAATTCATAACAATCAACATCACCGCCAAAATACATAGTCTACAATGCTATTATGCTGCCGTTGATATAAAACCATGCATAAACTTCATCTGATACAATTGTACACATGAATACGAGAGCATGGCAAGGTTTTACTTATTTTCCCTGCGAGCTCGGTTCTCGGATTGTGCAACGGGAGAAAAGAGCCAAAAGCTTATAATCTTTTGCGTGTGTAAAAGTATTGGCGGTGTTGGTGATGATGATTCTGGTGATTGTGTGCATGGTCGTGGTACTGGTTTTCTATGCACGCATATAAGATATAATATGGTTATACTCATAGGAAAACGCTTATATATGTACTTATCATCTATATCCAGTTCCATGCTAAGCAAGCTCAACTGCGAGAAAACTACCACTTTAGTTTATACTTACTTATCATCATTATCACAAGAGACAGGCTCACTTATTTGCTGCTGCATTTATTGCATGGTCTCTTGAGCCGAGTGTAAGCTCACAACAACAAAGCATTAGGAAAAGCTAATGGCAAGCAAACAACACTTTTTTTATTTGCAGATATGCCTAAAAATGTATCTATGCATATTATGTACAAATAAATGCATAAAAAGGTATGTCATATTCCACACATAAAAGTGTGATTATTGTTATTATACCCCGGTGAACACACAAAGGTATGTTTTTCAGGGTAAATCGTCTGTTCCAATAATAATACATGGCCAAATACAAAAATATGCATAGAGTTTTGTTGTAGAACATTATTAGTTTGTGGTTCGCTAAGTATTTTGTAATAACGAGAAAACCCCTTTTTGCTCTTTTTACCAGAGTACAAACATACATTTCATACATACGTAGGTACATATATTCATACAGTCATCATCCAATTCAGCGCACATTTTCACTCTTTTTTTCTTCCTAGCACGGCAGCTTACGACGATAACGACGGGACTTTATGGACTGTGAATGTGAAAGAAAGCCCATGTGTCCGTCGTCCGTCCGTCACTCTCTCCCTCTGTATGCTCCCGTCTGACTGACTGACTCAACGGAACTGACTGATGTGAGAAGAGAAAAAGGCAAAAAGCAAAGCCATAGCATTTCAAACAACGTGCATTTATTCCATTACAATCGAAGTGGCGATGGTGGTAGTAAACGGGCGTGTTGATGTTGATATTAACTTAGTTTACTCGCTCACTCACTCACTGTTGCTGTTTTTACCATTTACCACCACACACACAATCTCCCGTCTCTCTGGCTATTGTGTATTGTATGGTTTTGTTCAAGTCATCGTATTATTACCACTATTATCAAGATGTGTGAGAGTTGTGTTTTGCTTGCATTGCCGTAAAGCAGTAAACCCGGTTTTCTCTCTCTCGTTTCCATTCTATTGGCATCAAAGCAATGGAACAAATATCATGAAAGGTCCACTCTTGTGAAACGTACATACATGTATGGACAGAAGAAGAAGCAGCATCAGATCAAGCACACAGAAAAGAGCGAGGTGTTTTAGACATATGTGTAGGTACATTCACACAACAACACACGAGTATACATGTATGTATGTACATATAAGTCTACAAAAAGGTACATATATTCAGCACGTTATACAAGATACCTTGAAGTTGGAGAGAAACATGCACACATAATATTATGAAAAGTAAGTTGAGTTGAGAATATAGCCAACAGTTTGCCTTCTGTGGGACTTGCATGTGTGTACTACTGAATGATCGCGTACTCACTGTTCTGCCTGAGAGGTAAGTACATGTGAGTGTGTACTAGCAAAGTAAAGAGAGTGAGAGAGAGAAGAAAACTCTACTTACATTTACTACATAGCTCTCTGAGGTGATCAAAGCTTCACTAGTAGTAGTCTGTCAGAGAACAAGAACAAGTAACAACAAACACACAGAGTAGAGTAAAGCAGTAAGTGAGGAGAAGAGAGTGTGAGCCTAGGCCACAGCCAAGCACACCGAAAGCATATTATTACTATTATTTGCTTTTATAGAGAGGAAAGAGGAAAACGTGCGTGCAGCAAACTCATTTTGAAAGAATCGAGAAAGAAGAGCCTTTTCATTTGATGATGTTTTGTTGTTCATCATCATCTCTGCTCAAGTGAACACTTAAATAAAACTTGAACCATAAGACCTTACGGTTTTCGTGGTGAAACTCGATTACGACTATTATTGTCTAAGCAAGCAAACTATGAGCACAATAATTTTCTCCAAGAAATAGTGACCAGTGGTGTTAAACACTTTTTAATTTGCAACATCGCATCCCGACAACAACGACCAAGACGACGGCATTATCAACGTCACGTCTTTAAACAGTAAAATAAGCAATAGCAAGTGAAGTGTGCAATCATCAGCATTTTATCTAAGCAGCAACCCTGTGTGCTCTCCTTTTGTTTATTATTGCTATTACATAGAAAACCACTTGCTCTGGTTTTTCGTTCCAGAAGAAGAACTAGGGCCACTCTTGCTAATCTCTTCCTGTTGTGTTTTATTAAAGCATCTACAACTAAGCTGCCGCCACCACATAGCTCACCATAGTCTCTTACCGACTGACACACAACAACCCAAGTACCATCAGCAAACGCTTGGCTTGTATCCGTGAGAGAGAGAAATCTGTCAGTTTTATTGTGGCTGTGTGGCATATGCATGCAAGAAAGCATGGTCTAATACCAAAACATTTTATATCTTGAAAAGATTTTTTTCTCATCAAGAATCATACCAGTCATCAGTCAAATTAATCTAGTGTGTTGTTTAATTACATACATCACAACAACAAGAAATCAAACAAAAAGAACATGAGCTCTTCTGAGTTTATATAACAGAAGCAATTTGACAAAAAAAAAACTATTTGAGTTCACGTAACCGACTAATTGCATTGCAATCATTATCATCAACAACAACAAGAAAAAAAACTGTTACTGGAACATGTGAAATAAGTTTGTTTTAGTAAAAGGAATGGCAAACTAGAAGGAAAGTGAGTGAAGGTCAATATAACAATTTTTTCTTCTCGACATCACAACGTTATCATTTTATTATAGTGCATAAACATTTACGACTTTTTAGTGACTTGGATCATTACCACTTTATCAAACACCTTGATCAACTAATGTAATTACCACTATACACTGTACAACTATTCTACAGCTTTGTGTACTCCACTTACATTTTACATACATACAACATTGTGAGAGTGACATGCTTCTTGTAGAACAACAAGGCATGCGTCTCGTACTATTATGATATGATAAATTGAATGTAAAACTAGAAACTGGACAGAAGGAAATCAAGAGTATATTGCCGTTTTTCTGTCCCTTATATATAATTTCATCTTATGATTTGTTACAACTGTACTACAATAACCGTAGTCTACAGAGAACTTTATTAGAAACTGGAGCAGGAGAAGAAATTTTGTGCGACGACAGTTTTTAATTAATCTCGTGGACCATGTCATACTTTGGCTATTCCCCTTCATCTGGTCCACAGCCACCTGTCCAATCATCTGCAAATGGTGCAACGTCTGCTCCTGGTGCCGTCAATTACACCAACAACGTGTCAGTGGGAGCCAACAATAATAATAACAATCAGGTAAGAATAAAATTGCGTTAGCATAATATGCATACCAAACAAATTTTAACGAAACAAGTCTAGTCTACTCTACTTTTATGATAAGAAACTGAGCAAACGAGACATG
This sequence comes from Coecobrya sp. COE2, assembly GCA_027743765.1. Lineage (NCBI taxonomy): Eukaryota > Metazoa > Arthropoda > Collembola > Entomobryomorpha > Entomobryidae > Coecobrya > Coecobrya sp. COE2. The sequence goes on from JAHZMV010000114.1 coordinate 14,371, forward strand.
GCAAGTTATATACAAGCGCCACTTGGTATACGTAGAAATTTGAACGAAAGCCAAACAGTCCATACAAAAGAATTACAAAAGAGTCAATTAAAACAGAAAAATGACGCTGATGATCTTTTTAGATCCTAATGATTTTTCTTTCGACTTCCTCGGCAAATTAAAAAAGTTATTACCCTAGATGATTGTATGGATAGTGTGAAAATGCAAATAAAATTGCTAGGTATTTTTGCACTTATTGCTATCTACACACTTGCGGTTATTGCTGTACTATTATTAAGAAAAGAGGATTCATATAACAATCACTCATCATGATCAACTGCACAATTTACCTTACACAAGTGTCCGATAAACCGGCTAAAAACTCAGAAAAAAATATATACCATGATGACTTATTACTCTGAAAAGCTTGCTTTCGCATTCCAGTTTCGTTCCATCCACTAACTACTACCCATTCTGTCGCACGCCTCTATAGTGAAAAAAAAGTCAAATAGAGCAAGCATACCCTCTGCTACTACACTACACAACTAGCTCACTTAGTTTGTTACGATTAAACGTTATAATATGATGGTGTGATGAATTGCTATGATTCCCACGATTATTGTCTCACTCCTCCCCTGATTATTAGGTAGGATCCTCTTAATAACAACATTTATTTCCGTACAATGGTTTTTATACGCTTTTTTGTTTGATTAGTGTGTAGGTACCCGTAACTTGAGAGGAACGCGTGTTTAACTTTTTAAAAGGATGATAATCATGATAATCAATGTAATATGCACAAAAATACATCTTTGTACAAAAGACGCAGAAAACATCAATATCAGCGCACATAAAACTACCACTGCCAGCGCAGCGCAGGTTCAGTTTTAAAGTATCCGTTCCAGCTGTCGTATTGAAATAAAAGCAAAAATAGTAAAGTTCAACCAAGTCTGGTCTAGAGTATTTAGGTAGTCTAGTCAATTCCATCTCATTCATATTGTTTTTGAATAGTACAATAACAAGCTATAAAAAAAGTCAGGGATAAGGAAAAATATTGTGTTCTTTTTCATACAGCACAGTCAAAAGCGCACAAAAGTTCAACATGTATATATTTTTAGGTATGCATTCTGCATAATATATACCAGCATATTCATTGTGTGTAAAAAAGGCCGGTCTATGATTACTGTCATTAGTTCCGGGAAACTACACTCCTGTAATCATGTTGTCACGGTCTTCTCCAGCTGAGTGAGTGAGCGAGAGCTCAGAGCACACCTAAAACCCATATACATTTCAGAGAGAGTTGATCATGTTGGTTTTTTATATTGTGATACCATGAGCAGAGTTATAAGTGAAGGTACTTGGACAGAATTTTTTTTCTTATCACAAAATAAACTTCACTTCCTTTTTGAGCTAAAGAAAGAAGAAAAATACCATGCAATGCAAGTTTTATAAATAAATATGTGCAGCAACACCCAAAAACAGGGAGAGGAGCGCTTTTACAGAAAAGTTATAATAATGTAATAATATAGCACTTTACTGCGATTTCCAGTGGTGCATTGCATTCATCAAAGCCCCCGGGCATTTTAATCATGATGTCTTAATTATTAATCTGACGATTAAGCATGCAATTTATAAATAAATGGGATGATGATGATGTATTTCTTGTTGTTGTTCTTTTTTACTCTTGCTGCGTGCGGAATATCAAGTGAAACTGAATTTAGTGACGTGAAAGAAAAAAAAGAAGAGAAGAAACGTCATCATCGCTGTTGGTTGTTTAACTCAGAGACTCAACAGATTAAAACAATTTTTTTTTCATTTAGTTGTGTTGTATTTAAAGCTAGAGACACATTTTAGTTAACATTTAGTAGAAAATTGATTCATAGTATTGGTTAAAGCGTTTCCCAAAAAACCGTCAAGGTGGAGACCGAATGGGATGATGATGATGTATTTCTTGTTGTTGTTCTTTTTTACTCTTGCTGCGTGCGGAATATCAAGTGAAACTGAATTTAGTGACGTGAAAGAAAAAAAAAGAAGAGAAGAAACGTCATCATCGCTGTTGGTTGTTTAACTCAGAGACTCAACAGATTAAAAAATATTTTTTTATTTAGTTGTGTTGTATTTAAAGCTAGAGAAACATTTTAGTTAACATTTAGTAGAAAATTGATTCATAGTATTGGTTAAAGCGTTTCCCAAAAAACCGTCAAGGTGGAGACCGAACAGCATACACCGGTAAAACCCGTACGTAAAATTTATCCATGTTTAATTAGAAACTAGTTCAGTACAAGCAAAGCGAGTCTTTTATTGATGCTTGCCACTATATATTTTTGCATGCATGATAGGTATCAAATATATATTATAAGCTTGTGATAATTGTTTTGTGTGATGCTATATATTCTGATGATGGAAAAAGTAGTAAATTTATCATTTCCTTTTCCTCCTGTTGTCATATTATATGGTACGACTTACTTTTCTGGTCGAGTTAATTTTCTCGGTTAATTTTATGCTCATGTAAATTAGAATGTGTAGGAAGGTGAATATTGCGTTACATATTTTCTGCGTTCTTGCCAAAATCAGCCGAAATTAATGTTCATTATATATTTTCAACTTTCAATTACATTGAATGCTCAATACGTAAAATAATTGTAGCTTCTTATCCATAATATATGGTTAATCGACAGGCCACCGCAGTGCCGTTGTCGGTTTCATTATCAGTTTATCCTGGTTAATCTCGTCATGAAAAACATTGTCACATATTTTCCCCATTACGAATAACATTTTGTTCTTCATGGATAAGTGACAATGGATAAATGAAAAGTATGAACAATTCACCATTTTCTGTTCATATGCATATAAATGTAGGTAATACTTTCCTGATGAGGATGTTGATACCATGATGCCCTTACGTGCTGTGTGGTTTGCTTCATGTCTCTTTTATTAATTTCACCGTTTAAAAATAATAATTTCAATTTCATCAGCCAAGTTCTCTCTCGCCCGAGAAACGAATGATTTTTTTGTGTCCACGAAAAAAGTTTACACCGAATAAAAGATAAATGAATGTATAAATTATAAATTGGCTCAAATATTGAGAGAGAGTGTGTGTGTGCGAAAGAGAGAGAGGACGTTTTTGTCATGTCGTGCAGCATGAGGAACACATTTGTAAAATGTATTTAAACATTTCATCTGGCAATGTGAGAAGGGAAAGGGAGAAAATACACGCACACTGCTGGAGTAGAACACACTCTCTTGAGTACATTTTACGGAAATTTGCATAAAATATTACTAACTCCATGACTGGTCCGTCCATCCGTCATAATGAAAGTAAACATACACACATTATACAATGCATTATAAAGATATTATATGAAAGTATATTACATTTGAGAATTTTTGAAGGAGAGAGAGAGAAAGAGAAGGAAGTAAAACGCAAAGCCTTGCATTGCAAGTCAAAACCAGGAGGAGCACGGCACAAAGGCAACCAAGCATGAAATGATATGATTATTATTATTTACATTATATACCTCTTCTTCTAAAAGTCTTGGTTAAAATTTCCTTATTCCCTCACTTAGCCCGTTTTTAGACGTATAATATATCAAGCACGAAAAATTATTGTTTTGATGCTTTGCGTGCAGAGCTTCTTTTTGTTCTCCAGCCAAGAAAACAAAGGAGTTATGTATATTCTGCATTATATAGAAAGTACAGAGTTACAGCAGAGGTGGCATGACACATTATTTTCTTAATTTATAATGTATGCCCGGATTAGCGCATATTCGACGGAAAATGTTACGTTTCATTACTGTCCCTCTCTCGCCAAATAATTTTATCCGTCCATTCATTTTGATTTGATGGACTTTAATTTTCCTTAAAACTTTATTAATATTTTAGCAAACTGATTTGGCTTCATGAGGAATACATGAGAAAATTCCAGGTTGTAATGGATGGGTGTAATTTAATATATGGAATATTAACCCACACACAAATTTACATCATCGTTATTATCACCACACGATTTTATGTGCATTTCTACACAAGTACAATATAGAGTGCCAGTATGTTACGTCTAGAGAGAGTGAATATGCCATAGTTAATAGAAAATTTACACAGTCAGGACACTTTTTAGCTATTTCATCGTTCTGAATATTATTACTTACGTAGACTCTGTGAATACGACTGTTTTTGAATTTATATAGTCAACGAGTGACAGTATATTAAAGCCAGTACTCACAATCAATCAATAAATATTATTATAATTTATCCACTCACGTGTGTGTGGACAGCTCTTGGTGATTTATGTACGATTTTCTGATTTTGACACTTGTTGTTTCAAGCAAGCTGATTTGGGGTTGACGTAAAAGATGTGTGTCCAAAGTAAATATTACATTTCCACACACGCATTGACATTCTCAATTTTATTAGCATTTATATATTCCTGTTACATGACTGCCAAGTGCCTGTCTTTATGATTATTTTCTTATTGCCTCTCTATTATTTCCCATACACATTTATAACGTTCGTTCTACATAGTTACATAGGTGCTTATTAACTGTTATAATCAATAATTTCTTACTCGCTTGGGTAAATATACTTGAGCGAGAGAAACTGATGTATCAATACTCACATCACACACTTTTTATTTGGTGACAAACTATGCACATAACTTACACACAAACAGACATATAATAATAAATTGTGTGAACAACTCAAACTTGGTGACATTTAATCATCAACATTCTTGTTGGACATTGGTTGTGAGTAAGTAAGTACATAATAGGTAGTTATAAAAGCAGCAGAAAAGTGGAACTTTTTTGTTTAAAGGCTCGATTTGATGAGAGATAGACACATTTATGCATCATAATTTACACAGTGTGAAGATTTACTGTAAAACAAACACAAATACTCATGCTCATACACTGGGAAAGAATTAGCTTAGATTGGGATTTTCGTACAAGCATTGTTGATTTAAGATAAACTGCGTTTTGTTTACCATTATACCTTATTAAAAGATAATAACTTTTAACAGCTTTGGATTTATTGTTAAGCTTTTGTAATGAACCAGTAATCTTCAAATGTTTATACTCATTGTCAGTATACACACATCCTCTTTTACTTATTATTAATGTGTATATTATTTATG
>JAHZMV010000115.1:0-13077 GCA_027743765.1 Coecobrya sp. COE2
ATTTGGAAAGGTTTTCCCAATGACCGGAGCTACGTTTCTTGGATCCAAGTCAAGTAAACTCAATGACTCAGTGAAGCCAATAAGTTTAGATGTGATTAGACCGCTGATGCTAATATGCCTTGTTATTAACACGGTTGCAATTTGCTTTTTCATTTCGGAGCAACACAAACGTTTGGCCAAAATTAGAAAGAGAAAACTCCTCTTCGATGCTAATTTTATCCAGGTTCAATCTCCGTTTGGAGCACAATATATTCCTTAGGGCGACAGTTTATTTTTACTATGCATATTTCATGTAACTTGTGTAACTTTTTTAAATAAAATAACCACTCGAAAGCACAAGTTTGATAACTCGTCAATACATATAGCATTAAACATATAAACGCAACGTATGAATTTTACTGCAATTAAAAAACGCTTGCTTCGTTTGGTCTATCTCCGATTTTAGGAACATTATTGTCTTTTGAATCACATCTCTTCGTGGTGGACAATTAAGTAGACCTAAATACTTGCCACAGAAAAGAGTATAATACTAGTAGTAGGCTTTTTTCGATGAATACTTGCAATATTCCAATAATTCAAATCAACTTTAGCATTTAGCATAGCATTATCACAGCCCGAAAGTGTAATGCATTCAATGGTTCCATTTATGGATAAGGAATCAACAAAATAAAATCCACCCAACTTTTCTGTAAAAAACACATAGTATGTAGTTATGCCGTATTCATACACATTCATAAATAGTTGCTTTCGTACCCATTAACTCAACATTCTACTATAAAATTGAATAAATATGTAATTGCCATTTTGGCCAGAGTTAATGATTGATCCTGAGTAGGGAAATCATCATCTGCGTGATTGCATTCTCCATCACCTTTAGCAAACAAGCAGTTATCATACCTCATCACACAATCTTTATATTCCCACTTTCTACTTGTTGTGCATTTCTTTCCAGGTATTCACTTCAGTATCAAACCAATCATTCGTCTTTTCATGAAAATCAATCCCATGTATTTATTTCAGAGCTATGCACCTTATTATGACGTTGTGTTTACATGTAAAACACAACCACATTAATTGCTAATTATTCTTAAAATGTTGTAACATTCATTGAAATTGACTAGACTGGCTCGTCATTATTCTGAGAAAATAATCACGTCCAAAATTATTGCATTATTCTCAACCTTGAATTTGAGACAAGAGGTTATAAATTGAAGATTTCTGTTTATCGGATACAAATTCATATTCATTCGTGCCATAAAGTTTGATGATTTATAAGCTAAAATTTGCGGTGAAGAATAAGTCAGAATAGAAGAAATACTACAAAATGGCCATTTCAAAAAATTTACATACTAAAATTTGCGGTGAAGAATAAGTCATAATAGAAGAAATACTACAAAATGGCCATTTCAAAAAATTTGAACTTTATTCGAAAATCTGTCAAGAGTTTTCTAACAACCATCATTTATACAGTTATCGGCCTGATAGTACTATCGATACTTTTAGTGATTTCAATTATCTTCCTTCCTATTTTGCTGTATAGATGGATCATTATAAAGTACGTAGCTCCGCGTTTCCGTCCAACAATAGGCAAAGCAGTCACGGTAGGAGGCCATTTTATGGCAACAGAATTTCTTCCAGTTAAGGACAATTCATCCGCTAGGGCCCCGGTTACGTTACCACCCCCGCGGTGTACAATAGTTTGCAGTTCGGTCATACCAGGAACAGTTAATTTAGAAGAATTCTCTCAAGCAATTACTGAACGATGGCTGAGCATTAAAGTTGGTGAAACTGAGTTGAAATATCCAGAGTTTCAACAGTACCTTGAAATGTGGAATGGATTCATGTTTTGGAAACAAGATAAAACTTTCTCTTTAGATAATCACATACATGTTCACAAAATCCCGGAAAATAATACTGCCGAGGAGTCAGAGAAAATTCTGGTGAATCTGATTGAAAACTTGGCGAATAAACGGTATGCTCCAAAGAGGAGTCCGTGGGAGATTCACTTACTTCACAATTACAAAAATCCTAGCCTCAACAAACTTGGCGACCAAAATGAAGGTGGTAATGATGTGATGACAGTGGTTATCATGCGCTGTCATCATGCCATGGTCGATGGATTCTCCATTCTGTATGCAATTATAGGACTCCTTGAGCGACAGTTGGAGTCCGTTNAGAAAATTCTGGTGAATCTGATTGAAAACTTGGCGAATAAACGGTATGCTCCAAAGAGGAGTCCGTGGGAGATTCACTTACTTCACAACTACAAAAATCCTAGCCTCAGCAAACTTGGCAACCAAAATGAAGGTGGTAATGATGTGATGACAGTGGTTATCATGCGCTGTCATCATGCCATGGTCGATGGATTCTCCATCCTGTATGCAATTGTAGGACTTCTTGACCGACAGTTGGAGTCCGTTGACGTTGCTGTTCCAAGGAAAGTTGAAGTAACAGGTTTTGCCAGTTCTCAGTTTAGGAAATGGGTGTACATTCCATGGCGAATTTTGTATGATACAGGCTACCTTATGAGTTTACAATGGCATTATGGTGGAGGTTGGAGCACACCATGGCATGCACCTGACAGTAGGAAACAATGGAAGCAACTGTACGATAGATCAGAGTTGATTCCTGTAGAAAAACTTAGGTTTATCAAAAACCAATTTGGAACTAGTTTCACTGGAGTACTGTTATCCTGTTTGGCTGCAGGCGCAGCAGACTCTTTCAAAAAGAAGGGATTTACCGTAATAAATAAAATTCCAATTGGAACTATTGTTCCAAAGAAGGGCCATCCTAATAAATTGAGGAATCACACGTAAGTATGTTTGAAAGGAGGAAATAAATATATATTTTTTTACATTTTTATTGCAGTAAAGCTAAATGTATGTGCATTTACATATTATGCATTTATTGTAGAGCTGCAACATTATTGGAATTAAATACATCTGCAAATTTGGACCCGGTGGAAAGACTAAAAGAAACAGAAAAGGACTTTTATGACGCAAGGCATTCTTCGCAAATGCCTCTGATCATGGGCTTGGTGGGAAGATTGCTGTCAGCTCAATTAGCCCCAATGGCAAGGCAATTGTTGCAAAATAGATTTACACCAACTGGCTTAACAAATTTTCCGGGACCGGGCCAACCAATTGGGTTTAGAGGAAGTAACTGTTTGGCAATGGATTTTTGTGTGGGCGGATTAAGAGGTGTAACAGGAGTAATATTTACAGTACTCAGTTATCATAATAATATTAGGATATCAGTGACTGCTGAAAATGGGGTAATGGAAAGACATGAGTTGAGGGAACTAGTCATAACAATACAGAAAGAGCTTGATGTGCTCTATCAGCGTGCCATGAATATAGAACAAAAGTACAAAAAGATTCACGTAAATGTTCCTGAAGAAAAAGTTGGAGATGAAATTGTTTGATTATTTATTTGCTTCCAATTTTTATAAATGCGCATTAAAGAAAATAATTGTTTCAAATATTCCATGAATTCTGCAACGTCATTATTAATTGGGCACACAAACAAGTGTATAAAATAATCTCTACACAAGCAAAAGTTATTACCTATGCTTGTGCAAAAATTCAGACTACGCAGATATCAAAGAGTCATTGCCACAAAGAGATTACCTCGTGTGTTTGAGCAACACTGAGAACAACTCGTGCAGTAAAAAAATAGGGAAACTTGACTTAAATTACTCAGGATGTTTTGAATGTATGCGGTTGTAACATCGTTATATTTAATTTTCATGCAATTGTGTAATATTGATGCAATTATCCAGTTGATAGGTATAGTCATATTGTTATATGGTGGGTTATAAGGGTAATATTGTTGTAAGTATCCAGTTTATAATCATAGTCATATTGTTATAGTGGATTATAAGTTTATGCGGATCTTAGAATTTAGAATAAAATTTGCAGTATTGATGGAGAAAATAGTATCTACATAATTAATTCATAATATTGTCCTTAGGTCCAAGAAAAAGTATTATCTTCTAAAAAATATAGCAACTCCTTTCAACATGGATTTTCAACATGAAAAATTAGATGAATAGAAACTCTTTGAATGCGCTGTTACACCAACCACAATTCCAATTTAATGGTAATTAAGTCTACGAACACATGAACTATCTCAGAGTGTATAAAAATGGCCTGCTTTTAATGAATTCAGACAAATAAAATAATTCAGCTTCAGGAATTAGTGACCAGTTTTTTTAGAAAACAAAATTTTATTTTCCGCTTAGGTTCATTCTGAAAACAAATAATTTAAACCTTTACATCCCAAATTATAGGATACAAGTGGAAACTTTATGTTATCTTTGCAATTCAATTTGTTACGAATGCTAACCAATCAATTTAATAAGTTTTAAAATTGAAAGTGCATATTTGCTGATGCAAATTTCGCTATCGCACGCAATAGCAACATCTCAAATGATCTATAAAAAATCTTCGATTGCCATCAAAACATTTACTACATAGCACAGTAAGGCATCTAGATACCCCATTTGAATTTCCTTACTCAGAACACCAACATCACCTATTTTGACAGCAACTGGAGCACATTCTCGAAGAAATCGCTTGTAGATTCCTCCAACTGCAACCTCCCGTTTCCATTTATGTCTTATTAATTCAGTTGTCGTTTCATGTGTAATACCTCCACAGTGAAAGACAAACAGAACAAGCAAAAATACTGCGCCAACCACAAATCCAGAATATGAAATAACCATGAGATTAACAGATTTTATGCTGTAGATGAAAAGAACAGTACTACAAACTAAGGTAACAAATGAAATGGACAAGTAGGATTTCAGCAGTGAATTTGAAAACTGTTGTATAGTTTGACTGCAGACATAAAACTCTTTGTAAAGACGATACTTGCTCAAAGAAAATTGCCCAGTCAAATGTTCCATCTTCCTAACGCAACATATTGCAGTATAACAAAGATCAATTATAATTATTGTAATAGTTTTGTTATTTACTGTTACTGCTTGGCATCCTAGTAAGAAGATAGCACATTGAAACAAGACAAACCACATCTTGTTGTAGTCTGTAATATTCCATATTCGTAAAAGTAGAGATAACGGGTCTAATTTACAGAGTATTTCAGCAATCGGTCCACTTATGCCAAAGGCTACATAAGATATTGAAATGTATATGATAGTCAAGCCAACCAAATCAAAATTTGATCTTTCCTTTCCAGAAGGATTACTATTATGATAATAGAAAGTTTGATTAAAATTAAATCTATCCAATTTATATTCTAATTGACGCAGCCAATTGGTTCCTTGTACTAGTTCTGCACCATTCAATTTTAAGAAGAAATCTACAGCTAGCGTCACATTAAGCATTTGCGCTAAACCAACCGTAATAAAAAATTGAGTTGCAGTGAATAAATTGCTGTAAAGAATACCTGCAGCAATTACAACGTAGCAAGTTGGTAAAATCAAACCCCCAACTACAATAGAAGCAAAATTGTATCTTTGAATTTGAGATCTGTTTGTCTTCCAAGGAAATTTCCATTTTTTGTGACCTTTATCCCAAGAAATTAGATACGTTATTCCAGCTAAGTCGGTAATCTTTTGGTTTAGATCTAGACCCAAAGTTATTAAAGAGGTTGACATGGTTAAAATAAATTTTAAATACAAACTAATTCACTCAGTTCTTTAATCTGCTAAAATGATTTAAAAATGAGTCTTTTAGTTTAACTTTCTTACTAATGTTTGCCACACGAACGACAAAAAGCCATAGCATATTGAACATGCAACATGGTCATGTTTTAGAAATAAATTTAATTCTGTTGATTATGCAAAATTATTTCTGAAGTTTGAAGTCTACTTCACATGGCTCAACTGACTCGATAAATAATAGCTGCATAATTACGAAAATTGGAAGTAATGAAATAGCTTTGTAGAATGATGCCTATAAACATTTGTAAATTCTAAAATTACGGTTATTATATTTATGATTGGATAAATATTATTATTTATACCACAAATCTGAGCTGAAAACGGATACAAATTAGAATCGTTACTAATCGTAAATATCTTTTATTACAATCAAACAAAAACTGCGCACATTTGTCAAACATGTGGTACGGTTATGGATTTCGTTTTTAAGGAATATCTCAATTAATGCTTACAGTGACGGCCTGTTTGAAATTTTGCACTGTTTAGCGATGTTGAACGCGACCCTGGCCCTGGGCGTTTATAAAATTTTAATACCAAACGATTTGTAATCGTTACTCTGTCACGTGAATACAATTTGGATGTGCACAATATATGCATCTAGGAATATAAACTATTTACACATTGACAACTGCTTCTTATCCTAAAGGTGTTTTAAGGATTGTGAGACGGTCTCCTTCCTTTTATATTCACTTTTATGTTAAGCTGGCCGTTCTCGACGACTTTCAAGTGCATGACACAAACTAAGCTTATTCGCAACCTCTTCACAATAGTCATAACCGTTAGGTTAGGAATAATAAATTTGAAATTGTCATCGTTTCAACATATTCCTTATACTACACCAGTACAGTGTAGCATAAATCGCCTTAGTAATTATTGTCGTTAATTTATGAAATATTATAGCTACCTATGTATTTACCTGAAACATGCTGTAAAATAATACGGAGTTTAAGTATATGTATTAGCCACCAAGCAGTAATATGTTTGCACTGAGGGTAATGGCAGAATGCATACAAGTCAATGGTGTAAACTCATCCAAGAAATTATTGGACCCAATCATAATTTTCAAGGTCATACAAGATCTGTAAAACCTTTGCTCCCATTTCAGTCCTTCGTAAGCCACCATCCCGTTTCGTTTCCATCGCATCATTTCCAAGACTTTATTTGATGTAGAGAACACCAACGCCATACCCCCTAGCATGGCAACAATAGCCAAACACCCGTCATGAAATATGAGAAGCATCAAGCAAGCAGTTTTAACTGTTCTGCTTTTAATTAGCGTTGTCAAGCTGAAAGCAGTAACTGATATTACTGCTGCGAGAAGGACAAGAATCAGCGAACCCTTCTGAAACTCATTTAACATTCCCACAAGTACCTGCAAATGCCTGTACATTGCAGCTCGTTTGTAAATTAGGACTTTTCTCCATCGCTGAACCCGCTTTCTCCTGGTATCCTCTGAACATAACCCACCAAACCTTGTAAAACACAAAATAATAAAATGGAATTTTATGACCATCAAATATTAAATTGTTTCTCAAGAGATTTTAATGAATAATAATAGTTACTCATGAATGTTATCGAGCAACACGATCATACACAAAGCATGAACTACTGCNAGATTTTAATGAATAATAATAATTACTCGTGGATGTTATCGAGCAACACGATCATACACAAAGCATGAACTACTGCCACAACAAAAGCTGCCGCTTCTACCGCCAGTGACCACATCCAAAAATTAAATAGGAAAACTGTCAGTTTTGTGACTAAGATTACTGATTCTTCCAATAAATACATTTTACGATCATTGGGCTTGTAAAGCAGCCAGTATCCAGCCAAAGTAGCATTTTCAGGTTGCTGCCAGTGTAGTCCAAAAACAAAAGCTGCAGGGACTACACATGCTGTTAGTGATATTGCATGAACAAAGACGAGATTAAGCTTTTCCAGAATATGCCTTCCCATAAACTTTCTCGGCATCTTTGAATTTAGTTGATCAAATTGTATGAGACCGTTAATAAATTCGGCAATTTCAGGAGCTTTTAAGCGACAAATTTGCAAGTGACAGGTAATTGGAATAAGTATTGCCACTGATAGCCAAACCAATGTATTTCCAATGTTGTCGTCGTTACTGTTGTCACCAGCGGTGGGTGACTTGGTTGACTTTATTTGACGAATGCCTTGTATAATTACGATTAAAGTGAATGCAGTGACAAGATACGATTTTATAGCTAGATTTCGAACTGTTTTATGGCCATTTAATGGCCTCAACAGTTTCTCTGAGTACGTGGGTCTGTCAGGAATATACCATTCTAAGGGAACAGAATGAAATCTACCAGTGATTTTTTGGTTGCTTCCAAATATTTTCAGAATTGCTGCCATCTTGGCTCCTCAAACGTTACACACTAATGAAATCAACTGAAGCAGGTTTATGTGGATAATTACGAGGGCAAAACGTTGTATTGTACTTGTTTTGTTAGTGCGTCTAAGCAATAGATAAAAGTTACCAGCAATTGTAGATTATGTGTACAGAGTCTTTAAAATAGAAGAGTATCATTTACGTAAGTAGATGTTCATGTCCTTTACAAACATATGTCATACGAATACGACTCTGTATTTTCGTAATAAATTGTACCGTAATTGGATATTGATATTGATTAAAAATGTATACTAAAGTCGTTAAATAATTGAATCGTTCCTTCATCTGGAAATGACTGTTACCACAAGTCATAAGTCCTAGTTTCACATAATTAAGTAGTCACAAATCACAATAATGTACTTCATAACTGAAATGTTGTTAACATCATGTGAATTGGTATAGTCATATTATTTATTCTTTACTATAATTATGTATTATTTAGTGCGCTTTTATAAATAGCTTAATTTTATAAGCCATCGAAAATGATACAATGTATTATAAAAGCTAATTCTGAAACTTGACAGCCTCTCACTTTCACTTCTGACATCTTTGTCAGCAAGAACCAATTCTGGACTTACATATTCTTGGAAACCATATTATGAACTGCGCATTTGTCCTTTGTCTTGTTGAAGTATTATGTTGTAGTTTTGATTACCAAATTAAAATTTTATACAACTGCCTATTTATTTGTAGATGTCAAACATCGTCCCTACAATAAAAATTAGTGTTGATATTCATTAGACAATTGTAGAAAATTACCATCTAAAGCAAGGTGAACCTTTAAATACTTAACATGTTCAATGTTCTAGTGACATTATGCATATTAAATTATGTACATATGAAACACAACAATGTTAATGTATGATATTATGAAGCCGAAATAAATGTTGTGTTGGTTGAATAAATTCTATAACCTCTATTAACACATAAAATTATAAAATGTATTAGAACATTGCTTATGCCGACCCGCATGAGTAACGTAATTGATCCCAAACCATTTAATTGCAATATTTAATCTTCCTTCTTGATAAAACTCAATTTTTACCGTCTTGGAAAATACTTATAATATCACTATAATTGTTAGAACCATTATTGACAAAATCAAGCAATTATTATTATTATTTTCATCATTTTTTCTGAGTTTATAATTTTCATCGCAAGTGCCTACCTCCTAATTTCTATAAGTATTTAATTAATGCTTGATTACACTTTTAAATACAGTCATCTATAAACGTGACAAAGTAATTTTCCTTAAGCATAAAATATGGCCAAAAAAGGCTTGTGTTACTAAACCAAATTATTCGCTTTTGCTGCTACAACCAAGTTAATATGTGCCCTTCTGCAAGTAATTTCGTGTGGTAATATGATTGCCATAAAAGTTGTGCTTGTTTGCACTTGTAAAATAGCTGAACTTATTTAAATCTCTAGAATACACAGTTATTAATTTGACAACCTACTCTAATTACACGTGACTCATCGATCTATTCGATCATGTTGTGTGCATGCACAAGTGAGGAAGTCACAAAAAATTCAAATACCTACAACCATTGAAATAATCACTCGTTCGGCAATCGGTTGTATGGAAGTCATTGCAAACCAAATTTTAATTCACAATATTTTAAGACGCCAGGTAGATCTAACGTATTATACCGCTGTTGATTTACACAATATTATGTTTCCAAAATAAATGCTGTGACTTTTCTAGAATATATGATACTTACAATTAGTTTTTACTGAATAAGTTTTCTACAAACTAATCTGGGTTATTGTAATGGCTCCTTCCAGGATAACATTTTTAGTTTAATTTACATTAGCACTATATTCATAAGCAATGCTCTATTTCATATATTTCTGTCGCTATTTAGATCATAAATTTACTTACATTTTTCCATTTAACCATTGAATGCTTACCTTAATAATAAATTTAAAAACTGCAGCACACATAATATCTCAATTAACTCATTAAAATATGTACTAATATCGCCTGCTCATAAATACCTGCGGAATCAACATTTCCATGCCATAAAACAATCAACCTCAATAGCAAACATTCTTGACAAGGCTAGCACTGCCACGAATATATTTCATAAATAACGCTTCAAAGCAGTGTATTAGTTATATTTACTTGTTGACCCATAATTTTGTGCTGATTTAAATTGCAAGCGTTTTTCGAAAGTCAAAGGATTTTCCTCTATCGTTCTGGTATAAAAATCATGGACAAATTCTACTATAGCATCCACTCACAAAATACACTAACAACAACAACCAAATCATCTTCTACGTTGGCTTACACCTAAACTTGCGGTAAGCAAAAACATTCAATCATTTCCCTGGAAACTATTTCTACCGATTAACTTTCGATAAATATTATTTTGATTCGTTTCTATAGTATAGCGATAGCAACATACATCTGGGAAAGATGAGATTTGCTGCGACATTGTTCCTACTTTATTTCTTGGCTTCCAACGCCAATGGGGAACTCGTACAGTGTGTTCCTGATTGTGATTCCGATTCAGAACCGAATGAAGCAGGAGCTGCACCCTGCATGTGCACCGTAGCCAACAATCCCCCTGGCTGTCGTATATCACCATGTAACCCGGGTGACGATAGCAGCGGTAACTACACTTGTCAGTGTACAACTGAAAATCAGAACAGTGGTTGTGTCAATCTACGTTGCGACAATGGAACAGAATCAACTTTATCGTATTCCAAGAGCTACAATTATAATAATAATTATAATTATAACAATAATTATAATTATGGCTATAATTCCAACAACTACTGTGTTAATAACTGCTACAAGCAATGTTGTTGTCAGTATCAGCCTCCAGATTGTACTTCAAGTTCTGGTCGACCCGTTGATGGCAATCCACCATGCTCCTGCACCCAAGATAATTGGCCAACAGGGTGCACGTTGAAACCATGCAAACATGGCGATACTGCTGATAATGATTACTTTTGTGAATGCACGCCGACACATTCCCCAGATTTTTGTAGGTCTCCGCGGTGTAACCAAGCCTACTATCTAAAATATTTCAGCATGTGCTAATAATAAAATTTTAGAACATAGTAATCATAACGTATTCTCTTAATTTCTAAAGGAGGAAAATTGTCAGCTTAAAAGGTTAATCATTATTGTGATTGATTGTGATCTGAACGTTCAATTGTCAAATTAAAACCCCTAAATCTATTGGATGATTATATTTGTTGGGTCTTATTATTATTGTTTCATGATTAAGCATTTATTAACTTTGCATCAAATATTATTTGTGCCTTCGCTGTTTGAGATCTAACATTGATGATGTCTAGAATAATCTCATTTATTTGATACAGATTTACATTTTGACAAACTCTAACAAACGGCAAGTGACAGATTAAGTAACTACTAGGGACGTCAACGTCTTTTATAGGGACACAGTTGGGTTGGAAACCTTCATACGAGTAAAGCCTGACAACCCACTTTACGCACACCAAACATAGTAATGCATATTGACAATTATAATTGCGATTATCTGTTCGCATCGGAGACGAAAAATCTAAATAGAAATGTTATAGATATGACTGTCGATTTTTGTGTAAAAATTAAATACGAGTGTGATTTTCCCATTAATTGATCTGTCTATCACGAATAAATAAATTTGCTTTATTATTATAATAGGTAATGATAATACCTATGCATGTACATATTAAATTCGTGTGGCAAATGTGGCCCACATAAATATTTTAAATGAAAAATGAAAGTGAATATTTTTACATTTTAAATTACATTTGGTAAAATACATATAAATGTTGAATGTTGGTCATTATTATAATTCATACTTATCTCTGCAGAAATGGCAGTTAATGCTTAATAGATCGTTGCATGTTTTCGTAAATATCCCTCCTAAACTGCCATTCCACCTTCTTGTCTTCTTCAGTCGTATCTCCATCATTCCACAGCACCACTGTAAAAACCTTCAGTCTTGGAAAAACCCTCCAAACATTTGATTTATACATTTTAAGTTTGTTGGAGGAATTCAACTGCTTTAACAACTCCAGTAAATCCAATTCTTCATGATATTCTTGCACAGTTTTTGAATTTCTCTGCAACCATCCCTCCCAATGTTCTATATTGTCAATATAAATGTGCAAATACTCTAAAGAATTGTGCAGTCCACAAAGAAAATTGAATGATGGAGGTCGGCAACCTTTCAATGATGCTCTTTTGAGATGTGGGCAATGTAGAGACCTAGTGACCTTGAATAAAGATAATCGCAGAGACAAATCAATAAGGTAGAGTGGACTAGTATAGTACTCTGGGGATAACTGTAGACCAAAATTGCGAAGCGTAGCTTCAAAATGACGAACCACTTTGAATGCCAGAGAAGCTGTAACAGTGCCACACAAATACAAGCACAGCCTACGTAATGGCGCCCGGCAATGAAGAAGACTGCTTAACTGAATGTCTGAATACATTGACACAGACAAATCGGTAAGATTTGACATGTCTAAATTTGCAGTGATTGACATGAGATTCACGGCCAAACTTTGCAAATTCCTGTTGCAAAACAAGGTCAGAAGAATTTCTTTAATTTTAGCATGACACATTCCAATCATTTCTACGTCCAGAGTTTCCAACTTAGGAAAGCGCTGCTTGTCTTCTTCCGTAATTCTGGTGAAAACGTTGGATAACTGCTGCTCTGTGTCAGCAGCCACGGATTCAATCTGGTCTGTTGGTCCTGGAGGCGGCACTATGGCCCCGTAAATGTCCAGCTTTTTTAGATTTGAGGAATGGCTAATTAATTGTAGAATACATGCGAGGTTCTCTACAGGTGGAAGATTTCCCATTCCAATTTTCAGGAACCAGATATGTTGCCCAAATACTTGTAAAAACTGTGCATTTGACGGTGGCGTTTCTCTTGGTAGTTCCATTACACACACTGACCTCCCAACTATTGGACAACGTGGGTGATTAGAAGCTTCTTTTAATAACTTTTCT